>JAVQKG010302285.1:0-14534 GCA_036025885.1 Hypseleotris bucephala
TCAAAAAGGTTTTTACCAGATCCTCTTCCAACTTTTCAACTTTTCAAACTTACTTTACTAATAATTTACACATACAACACTAATAAACATAACTACTATTTGATGCAATCTCACTTCAACCATTTGGGAAAAAAATACTTTTATATAAGGAAATTCCACAAAACTAGTTACATGTGCATAGGAGAAATTAGATGTCCTGGTGTCGGTCTGCACTCTCCGAGTGCTTTCTAGTCTTACTGTGTATTTGAGCAAAAATAATTATTAAGTCATCTGAGAAAAAATGAGACCTGAGACTGGGTCATTTGTTTCTATTCTAACCACATGCTTTCCCTGAACAGGAGCACTCTGATTGGTTTGTCATTATCTATCCTGTAAAATGTTCATGAATAACAACTCCTTTGGATAATGTTGTTGTTGAGAAGGTTTTTTTTAGTAAGACAGAGGCGTTTGTTTACCTGCTTTACATGTTTCGACTACTTCCTGTAGTCATCGTCAGAAGCGTCACGTGATGTTCCTGTGCTGTGTCCTTTGGATAATGTGGACTGTTGCTGCATGTTCATAAGGCTTGCTGCAATTATAGTTGGAGAGCGTTTTCAAGAGAGAGCTAGAAAGCACTCGGAGAGTGCAGGCTGACGGCAGGACAGCTAATTTCTCCTATGGACATGTAATTGGTTTTGTAGAATTTCCTTATGTAAAAGTCATTCTTTTCAAAATGGTTGAATTGAGATTCTATCAAATAGTAGTTATGTTTAGTTTTGTCTGTGTAAATTATTAGTAAAGTACCAGATTCATTGCAGGAAATATAGACAATGGTAAATTGGAAGTTTTAATTGCTTTAAACATTCACAGCTGACAATGTGTATTAACCACACAGACAATGTGTGGTGGAGGTTTTAATGCAGCAGTAGTGTAGGGTGGGGTTCAGTCTTGAAGTGACTTGTACTGAACTAAGCAGAAGATAAGTGTCGGACTTCATTGGCAGCAGAGGGGCAGAGAGTGGGATTATTCTTTAAAAAAAATCCTACATCAAAACCGTAATCCCAATCACTCTCAACATCTAATCACTTCCTTGTGTCACTTCTGACCTTCCTTAAAGGTTCCATCCAAATCCGCTCAGGACATAAACACATACACGTAAAATGTAATGTACACATGTAAAAATGTGCTGTGTTTAGAACAATACTTACAGTACATGTTGTGTATAATTAGGGATTGCTGGTTGTTTTGCTCTCACATTTAAAAAAGATCATTAGCAGTTTGCACCCAGAACAAAGTCAAGTTCACTGCCTTTTAATTTGGTGCCAACAACAATACTCAAAGCACTTAAATGCAGCATTAACCTTTGATGAGCACTAGGGTCTACAAGTGTCAGAACTTTGTAACTCTGTGAAAAGGCTGAGCATAGTTACCTCTCACATACTGTATAAAGCTATAGGAGCTTGCATATGGCTGTGGACAATATCACACAATTTTATGTCAGCCGCTGAAACAGAAATAAATAATAGTGTAGCCTTAGACAAATGAATGGTTGTGGCTGTGTGGTGTGTATGAGCAGATATACTGAAGTAATTACACAACAGTAGTCTGTGAGAAATGCAGCTCATGTGCTGAGGCTTAGAAGATGTAAATGCTGTAGGGCACAGTGTAAATAGAAGGCAGTGAGACGGGATCAGGGGCAGGAGCATGAGCAGTGCTGCTCTGTGGAGCATGCCCAATAGAGGGCCCTCACCGCAGTATAACGCCTCATAAAGCCACAAATGGTATTTCCACCTCATTCAGTTCAAGGCCAGGGTCCTCCGCTCCTCGCAATAGAACTGAAACCATTAGCTATCGATTAAAGAGGCAGCCGCAGTCACCACACTGCACAGAGGGAGGGGCCAGGGGATGTGCCTAAATTTATGTTTATGTAGAAGAAACTGAGACGAATGTTGCAAGTCTATAGTCATACCACAGCAAATTAAGATGTAATCAATGAATGAGAACTATACCTAATACTTTATGGTACTCTGTATTTCGAAGAATTTAAAATGCGGGCTGTGGTTTAGCTCCTGTGCGGTCTATATACAGAGACTACAGTGCTCATCCCGGCGTTGTGAATTAAAATCTGGTTCGCAACAGATTGCCGAATGTCACTTCCCGCTCTTCTCCCTGATTTCCTGTCTGTCTACTGTTCTATCAATAAAAGACAAAAAATGTCCAAAAAAATTGATGATCAGCAGGTACTGGCTACCAGAGGTTTTAGCCCACCACAGATCTTTGAGCAACACATGCTGTCATTTCCCGTAGGTCTACTGGTAAGGTTGATCTGATTTCCCTGTGTTGCTGATGTTCCAGGGCCTACAATTCAATGAACCTTCATCTTAACCTTGCACCCTAACCATGGCCCTGGCCCTAACCCTAACCAGTTAAAACCCTAAAAATAGTAACATTAGCAACACGGTGAAATCAGATCAAACACACTAAATTATGTTTTGGTTTGAGATGGTTCACTATTTTTAATCTTATTTTGTGAACCAGCTGAAGATGGATGGTGAATATTCAGGCTGCTGCAGCCTGAGTGACATATCACATGACTGAGATAGGACCACCCCCAGAGGATCCTGTGGGTTAATACTGGAATGAGCGTCTTCATTTGTGTTTGAGCAGTGGCTGTTTACACACATCATGAAAAATGAATGATGAAACAGGAAACAGATTAGAATTTCCACAAACCACAAAGCGATCCAGAAAATTACATAAGACTCCAGTGGACCTGTGTAGAGTACTGTGTAATGTAGGCCTCAGGTGAAAGTGTAGGAAAAACTATATTTTGGTATATTAAAGTGTAAAGTATAAAGCATTCTGTCTGACTTTAGGTTATTTATGGTGCCAGACTTTGCCTCATAACTGACATTTTTATTTACACAGCCAACAACGTATCAATATGCATGGATTTGCGGCCGATATGAGAGCAAACAGAGTGGGTTTGTCAGAGGAGAGGGAGGGGCGCCCATGTCAAGGTCAGGATTCTGTTAATGAGGGACGGCCGTTGAATAATTGAATGGGCTGAGCAGTATCGACTGTTGGAGCAGAGGCGTTTAAAGCGTTGGCGATCGTTAAGGAAAATCCTCCCAGCACTTTATGTTCCGTGGCGGTAATTTATGCGCGGGCATCCAGGCGGGCGCCCTATGGTTCACAGCACTGAATACTGAACGCAATGAGTGGATTAGCCAAGCACACTTTAGAGCGGGCAGCCGAGCGTGGACTCATTCCTGTGGATGAAGTGATGGCTCCGGCAGCGCAATTATTCAGCTGTGCATTTAAACACGCAGACAAATGGCACAGAGAGACGGGCCCTGAATGAGTGCTCTGTGTACCTCTCCGGAAGAGCAAAAACAGCAAAACGTGAACAGAATGTAGAGGCTCACAGGCAATCAATCTGCAAATGATGTAGCCTACCAGGGAGAGCACAGTGCATTTCGAAATAGAACCTGCTCTGAGAGTGATCTAGTTAGCATAGCTCGACATCTACTCTCCACTCATTCACAATTACACAGGTTTAGTGAAGTGTGGAGGAATACTCAAACCCAGTAGACCCAGATCTGAACTGACCACCATCTTTACTGTAGTGGAGGAGAAAGTGCCATATTGAGAGCTGAAGTGTGCTTTCACTAACGCTGCTTTCACAAAAACAGCAATGTTTAAACATAATAGCCTACTATTTTATTTTATTTACTATTTCCTCTAGGAAAGAAAATTCTTTGCAGGATTTTGTACTGTATATTATAATTATTTATTTATTCCATTTCATGATTTTTATGCCTGACAGTAGCCTAAGTCCTGCAGTGCTGTAGCCTGAGGTAGCGTAGGCTACATCACGAGGGCCAACATCTTCCTCCAGAACTGTACGAACGCAGTATGCCAACAGCAATGTAAATGTAAATAGAACATTCGTTCACAGAATGGTTGTTGGTGTGGATGCAGTGTGTGTGCAAAAACTGTGTGCTGAGTAAACATGTGTGGCCATACGATAGACTTTATAATCCTCCCTGTTAGGAACATTTGCTCCCTGTATTTGATATATCTGTCCAATGTTATTGAGATAACTACTGACACTAACTTACAGATCTTGTTCATAACTCAAAGGACTATATTCTTCTGCAGAGAAGATGTGACAAACATCACAATATAGTCAACAGACTAAATCTGACTTTGTTGTGTTGTTCTTTTCCAGTCTGTGCTGAACTGCTCATCTGTAGTTTCCACACTGGAGCAGTCAGGCTTGAGCCTCACAACAGGAGCTTCTAATCCCTCAGTGTAATTACCGCTCCTGCACCGTCCAGACCATCTCTGTGTAAATCAGATTAGCTGACCCAAATCGCTCCAGTTTCTCTCTAGCCCATCAAACAATTCCTTATCTCCTCCAGAGAGCCCCCGCTCTGCCTCTGCCCCGGCAGAAGACTCCGTTTGTTTGATCGGAGCAAAGACAAACAGTTTGTCCATGATCCACTAACAGGCCAAGGTCTGGCTCTGAGGGTGGGGGCGTGGACTTGTCTGCCACAAAGCACGTCCGCACCAAGCAGCTCAATGTTAGCACGACAGGGCTTCACTCACGGGAGATGATATGGTCATAGAAGCGCGTAAACACTCCTCAGAAAAGTACACGCAAAAATATCAAGATACTGAAGTGTTGCACAGCTAGAAAATAATTTTCATTAATAGCCATTCATCTGTCATGTCATTAACATCAAGTGGAAGAAGGGGCTACTATCAAAACAACTTTAAACCTGGAGTAGGCTATGTGTCGCTAATCCAACTGTAGCGTTAATCTACTGTTAATGTTTTGCTAGCTGCATTATTAGCTAAACATTTGCAGGACTTACCATACAGATGTCTTAATGATTGCAAACTGCAAACAAACAGTCCTGCTTTGGCCTGTTTTGTTCCTGGTACACAGCAATCCGGTCTGAGGTGATTCTGCCTTTCATAAGCTTCACAATGAAAAGACATTAAAGGTAGAATAGAAGATTATTTTTTGCTATATTCGATGAAAATGTGTTTACTGCCCCTTAAAACATGAACAAATACAAATTATGTCAGCATTCTCACACGTCAGCTGTGAAAAGCACGGGGCTTAATAAACATCCGCCAATCACCGGTGCAACTAGGTTAGTAACAATAGCTGAGAGGAAACTTGAAGCAACTATCTACAAAAGGAATACTATTTTCAAAGTGTCTATGAAGAGGGGGAAGAAAAACTAAAACTAAAGTCGTTATTGGTGCAGTTATTCAATGGAGAAAAGTGCTGTGATGGTCAGAATGTGAGGTCGTCTTTGACAGGTAACAGGTAGGCTTATTGTTTATGCTTATTGATAACACTTTATGTGTCTTTGAGTGTCATGAATAGTATAAATAAAATGTATTGTTATTATTTATTTATAAATAAAATGTATTATTATTATTTTGATGTGATAATTCCTTTTCAACTACTGATTAAGTATATTATCTGATGTGCTGTCATAAGGCAAACAACTGTAGTTGGTACACCGCTATAAGAAGTGCTAACAAGTCGTGCTAACAAATGCAAATTTGTTATCTTGTCATTGCAGTAGTTAGAAGTTTAAAATTGTCATAGTAGTAAAATCAACTGGGCCAGAGGCCAAGGCTAGTATGATGACAGTGTGGTCGAGTGACTGTGAAGGTATCTTTATTTAATTTGTGGCTACTATGTTGTTGAAAGACAAAGTAGATGCTAGCGCGATGCTGACGGACTTTTCCCTAATACATTTAATTATTTAACCACTGTGGTTATTTTTTCACTTGCCTTAAATGTAGGTGTGCTGAAGCACTGTCTGTTAGGCCTGCAACTAACTAATCAGTTGCCTGTTGCTGGAATGATCATGTTCTTTGGTTAACAATTTACCCCTCCTCTCTCCTTAGTTCTACATTTGCATCTCTGGAAGTGGGGTGGTCAAAGTCTGAGTAGGCTGGGCATAGTTTGAAGGGGTGTGGTCTGTGTGTGGTGGGCGTGGACAGAGTGTGTTGGTGTGAGATCAAGGGGAGGGGGCAGAGGTGGACGAATGGAGGAAACACACACCTCTCCAGTGGACATAAAGATGGCTACAGTAAAGAGGGAATAAATGAGCTCTGTGATACTGCTCCCCCTCCACTTACACACACACCCCCGCCCCTCCCGGACCCCCTTACACCCCCCAGCCCCAATCAGCCCAGAGCAGCCCTCAGCGGGACAGCAGGCCTTTGTTACGCTCTGAATAGAGGTTAAATATCCTCCGAATCAGAGCTCTTTGGCTTTTTGGATGCAGTCACAGAAGCCAGCTCTTTCACATGCTAATGCTAGTGCCTTTCATTTCCTTTGTAACCATGGTTCGACAGCGCGATCAAGCTAAAGGCCGATGAATAAAGCAAGACTGATTTTATTCCCTTTTTTATGTCTATCCCTCCATTCCCGACTCCTCTCTTTCCTCTGTTTCATCAGCCCATTCTTACTGAAGGGTTACAAATGCCCAGATGGTCCCTCCTGACCCGTCATTCATCACTGTCACATCAATGCTCCTCACAACGCGCTTAAGGATCTAATGTGTTTTCATTGATGCGGCCTGTTCAATTAGCAGACATCTTATTAGGCCTAAACCGCCAATTAATATCTTTTGTTCTCATTAAACCACTAATTCTACACAGGAAGTGCCCCCCAACCCCCAGTCCAAGTACAGAGCAGCCACCTTCTAGCACAGCCACTGGAGCATGAAGCAGCCAGGTACAGAGAAAATGGAGAAGTGATGTGCTGGGTGGGGGAGTTGTGGGCTGGGGGTCAGAGAGTGGCTTCTGTAGCAGGGGAGAGTCAGAGCTGTGACAAAAACCTGTGTTAATTTTGCTCTTAACACAAGCAACACTCATTAACTGAAGCAGAGCTCTTCCTGTCAGGATCAAGTGGCCCTAGGGTGAACACGGCAGTTATCCATGGGTGGCTCTGGCTCTGAATGAGATGGAAGTAAAAATGATGGCAGCGTAATTCAAAATACAAATGGGAATACAAGAAAAAGGCACGAAGGGTGAAGGTAGTGATTTTTTCTATTGGCTGTGTTCACAGAGCTGTCTACTGTTCTATTATCGCCCAGCCTGTCATTACAGGCAAGGATATATGAAGCATCATAATATCCAGCGATTGGTAGTTTGTTAGACAGCACTGTACAATTTGCTGCAGCCTTGAAGGATCCTTGAGCATCTCTTGACAGTTTACCGAGGGAATTGCCAGAGCGTTGCCTTTTGTCTACGGCAGACGCAGGGGCAATTATCCTGCTGCTGTAATGTTTCCCTGGCTTTAATCTGGGCTCAGAGTAGGTTTGTGAGAGCCTCTGGCTTCTATTAACACACAACTGTTTCTGTTCAGCCTGACAGACAGGCTTCCCTGGGGCTTTCAGGCACAAAACATCATTATGTCATAATATATTTTTGAAAATAGATCCATTGGATAGATGGCCCACTGTCATTTCAGTGTACCCTGGCTCTGTAGTGGTCAGACTTATAGGCAGCTGTGGCCTGACTGACGGTTCAGTGAAGCAGACAGACAGAGAAGATATCAAGACTTTTACCAGAAAACCCCCAGAGACCGGAATAGACAAGAAAATACAATTTCACTGACAATCTCATTCAACTAATGTCATTAGTCTGCCAGCTTTGTGTATTTATGAATAAGCCCCATACAGAGCCATCATGTCTATAAAACATAATTCTATTACCTACTGGCTCACATCTGAAACACATGCAGTAAAACATGCACAACACAATCAGATCGATTTATCTGAATATTAAACAGGTAGTAAGACAGTAACCTCCACTTGAAGAAGCTGTTCACAGACACTGGGTTCTGGTTAGAGCTGAAACTCTGTCACTGTTACCGGGCTATTTCTCAGCATTGCCCCGCCCAGCCGTATGCCTGCCCCGAGTGTCTTTACAGTATATTGTATAAATGAATATATTCTTTATGTACAAATTGCTGTTAATGGTCTTTGTGGAGGATTTCTTGTCAGTAAACAGAAGAAAGGCCAAAGGGAAGTGCTCCCTCTCCACTTCCCTGTAATTAATTGTATTCCGCACACCTCCAGCTGCGCTTTAATCAGAGAAAGTGAGGAAATATAATTAGTGCGTTAGTGTTCTGCACATAATAAAAAAGTACTTGTGTTGTCTTGATCTCAGCATCAAAGGGGCTTTTTCTTGGGCTCTGATATTAAACAAATTTAATTACACCAGCTATTAAATTATTGGATTATACTAGACACTTGGAACAAATGTCCTCAATGTACCTCAGGCTTACAGTGGACAGCACTGACTTCAGATTGGCAGACATGGGCTGGACATTGTGTGTTTGGGGTTTACCTACAGACGTACCTGACCTTTGTTCAAGGCTGGAAAGGCATAGGTTCAGAGATTAAAGCGACGTACCCTCAAGTCAAAACACTGGCAGTCTGACCCTGCTGTAGTTGTGTTCTTGAGCAAGACCCTTCACCCACGTAGTCTGAATTTAGATGTGTGACTGTTATGATGTGTTTGGTGGTGGTTAGTGTAGCAGTCATTGTGGTATGGTAAGCTCAGTCTGTTTCTTACACGAAAGGAGCTAAATTAATCTGATTTATATTAATACCATAAATTGTGTAGGTCTGTAGCCTGTGTTTGTCTGTGTGTTTGTACTGCCTTGAATTCTGATTGGTTGTCTGTCTATTCAGGTAGTTTATTATTATTAGAGGTAGTTTATTATTTGTTCTACTGCTGTAAATAAAACTAATTCCTTCTATAAGCCTATGATGTGCCAGGTTGCCAATCCCATGCACTCAGTATCTGAAATAACCTCCATCCTCTGGGCAGAGCTCTGAGCCTCTGCAGTGTGAAGAGCAACAACACATTGTCATGTAGGAGCCTTATGAACATCAGCAGTCATCCCCCATCCCAATCCGGACTAATCCTAATGAATCCAGCAGGTCTGATCCCGGCGCAGGTCTGTTGATCCGGGCCGAGGGTGATGACTCTGCTCTTATCTGCCCCTGGTGGGCTCTGTGGCAGCGGCTGTGTGTTATCGCGATGGCAGGGGCCTGTGGAGGCTTATCTGCCCCAGGAGGAAGTGTGTGAGAAATGCAGAGAGAGTGAGAGTAAAGCCTGTTTCCATGGCAACCCCTCCCCGTAAGCCCCTCCCACCGCAAGGAGAGAGCCCCGGTGGTCTTAGTGTAATGCGATTCCACAAGAATGCACTGTGGATTAGCGGCACTGCCTTTGGGCCCGAGGCAGGCCAACACTGAAGACATTATTACCCAGATCAAATGGTGTAATCAGACTGCACTGGGGGCAGATAAGAGCAGTGCTGCCAATACTCAGGTGATTACAGGCTTATTATTATGCATTTTCAGCACTGTGCCATGCCCCGGCTGTCGAAGAGAAAAAAAAACTATTCTGTGAGTGATGGAGAAGAAATAGAGCCAAAAAGTCTGCCACATCTCTGCTGATCAATGCCTGGCAGTAAAATGGAAGACGCTAGATACTCAGACTGTTTTGGATGATGTTCGGGGCGTATAATAAAAATACTTGTACTTTCCTTGTCTCTAGCTGTGCACTCTAGCACTCAGAGCCACACAGGCCTCCGCATGAGAACCTGCTGAAAGCCCTCTATTGAAAGTGGATCAGCGGAAAGACCTAACAATGACCCCTTCAGAGCTCCGGCAATAGGAACTCCCAAGTACCAGCTTTCATCTGCACATATTCCTCCTGTTTGATTAAGTGAGGAAAAAGAAATTGTACTTGAGCAGAAGGCTTAAGCTACAAATGCACACAGGAAGCATGCACTGGAGTGGGAACAGCAGGACTATGGGCCGTGAGAGCCGAGCGCGGCGGCCGGCTCCAGGCTGAAAGCATCCGGACATAGCTTCCACAGCGAACAACAGCATGTGTGAAGAGGCAGCTCCTTACAGAGCAGAGAGGAGCAAAGAGGAGCGCCCATTCACCCTAACCTGCCCACAAGTACTCCAAAAGACCACTTCAGAAACTCAAGAGCGCCGCTTGCATCATATCTGGAGTGGGGCGGCATAGAAACCCAGATCCTCTCCATTGTGAGCACTAAGTACTACTGCTGCACATGAATACAGGCTCGTACCCTCAGTGACCATCGCTGATTACTGTATTAGAAAACCAGAAAACCATGTCAACTCATATCCAAATCACTTTACATACTGTATATTAACTCTATCTATACTACCTTTAGGTTACTAGTCCTGAAGTTGCACAAACAGCAGAATGACCGCTTCTGTTGGTATGACAGAAATTCAGCCAAAAGGATTTGGAAAAAAACACACAGTTTATTGACTTGTCAACAACTGCCATCTACAGTCCCAGGTTAAGAGTGAACGACAGCGAGATGTGTTTCTGCCCACTACTGCAGATGAACATAATCAGATGAAAAATACGAAGAATTTCCAGTCAAAGAGGACAGGCCCAATAACTGTTAGATACATACAGCAGATGATAGAAAGATGGAACATGGCCTCTCACTCAACATTAACGTTGAACCCTGTTCACAGTTGTATCTCCTTGTCCACTGCTAAGAGAAAAAGGTTAACATTGGTGGTTTTTTGTCAATAGGCCATTTCTAAGTTATTCACTGAAGTCCGTTGGACAAATGGCTGTGTTGTGTTACTGCAGAGAGCATGGAAAAAGGCTATTGTCACAGAAAAAAAATCCAAATTACATTTCTGAAAAGGTAATCCTGGACGACAAACATGAAAAACGGAGAATATTCTCTTACAACGTCTAATCTAATTTCTGTCCCCAGAGTGACAGAACATCACGTAGAACCAAAAAGGACCATCACAGCCGGAACTGGACACCAAAATAGAAATCTATAAAAGGCCTTTTATTACTCCATTATGTACAGTATTCACAGGATAAAGCGCTGCTTCAGTTCTTTAGGGAACTTTAACTCCACATAAAAAAGAGCATTTAAAAAACAAATATCCAACAAACAAAACAGCCAGACATTATTTTCTTCTTTGTGCCTCAAGGAGTACGCTTTGTACAAATGTCAGAATGATGGACAAAGAGTCCTGTCCCAAAGTCCTGCCCATCCAGCCACATCCACACTGTCTGTGAGGAAGAGTCCAGTGTTCCACAGCAGCAGCTCAGTAGATCACTTCATAAACAGTAGCCTTCTTGTCTCCGGAGCCTGTCACAATGTACTTGTCATCTGTGGAGATGTCACAGCTCAGCACAGAGGAGGACTCCTTGGACTGTCAGGAGAAGAAACACAGCACATAGACTGATCAACATCATTTAAAAGTGGAGGAAGTTAGCTGACTACAGCTGCAGTACAGAGTTCTGTGGCCGGTCAATACTTCAGCCTCAGTTTTCACTGATAAGATGCTGTCAGGCAGCAGTCACTGTGCCCTTCCTCCACAGCTCTGCATACTCTGGTACTGCTATAGACTGTAATATTGATCCACATACCTGGAATATGCTGGCGCCATAAGGAGTCCTCCAGGCATTCAACAAATTGTCCTTTCCTGTGCTAACAAACCATTTACCTGCAATGAAAAAGAATTAAGTGTCAAACCTTGACATTGAGATACATATAGTAAGAGTTAAGAGCTATATGCTCCTATTCAGATTACACAAGCTACCCACCACAGTAGGCGAACTTGAGGGACAGGACACAGCTCTCGTGCAGGTGCAGCTGGTACTTATCAGGCTTTGAGTGGTGCAGAACCTCCACATTACTGCTCTCCATACCCACAGCCAGCCACTCCCCGGTCGGACAGTATCCCAATGAGAAGATCTGAAAACAGAGAAGAAAAGTTAGAATTGGTTGGACAGAACTGCATTGAAGTTCTTAAATGTTGTTGTGAGCTGCACCTGTGATGTGAAGTCGTGTTGCTGCAGTTGTCGGCCCTCTCTCAGGTCCCAGGAGCGAACAGTGTTGTCCAGTCCACCGGTCCACAGCTTGGTCCCATCATGGGAGATGTCTATACAGCTCGCGCCATCAGTGTGACCTTGGAATTGCCTGTAGTCACACCAAACACAGATCATTATTGACAATGAACATGTGTGCAGTGACCCCAGCCCTCAGTGGATGGCCTCTCTACCTGACGAGGGTCTGGTTGTGCAGATCCCACACAGCAATGTTCCCATCGCTGCAGCAGGAGAAGCAGACCTTGGCGTCTGGGCTAATGGCCAGGGCGTAGCAGGCTGGAGCAGAGGACGTCAGCTCGGCCTTGATGCGCGGAGTCTGAGAGGCAAGGTCCCATATGGTCAATGTGCTGGCCTCACCTCCCACAATCAGTGTGCGTCCGTCAGGCAGCAGCTTACAGGAGCGGATGTAGTTATCCCTGTTCTGGTACACAGAGGACTCAGACAATCAATACATGCTCAGGTGGGGAGGTTGGAGAGGCTGTCAGGAAAAAAAAACTAACTGGTCTGGTCTATGAGGTTTACTCTGTGGATTTGAACCAATAGAAGAGTTAAGAGTGACATTTTACTCACTAAAATATTTATGCTACAAATTAGCTGTACATTGACCCTTTATGGCCCTTGGCCCCTAAATCTATAATTTGGTATAATAGTAGGTTTAAAATGCTAGTAGTTACCAGACAGTCTAGCTGGGACACAGGGCTCTTGCTGCCTGGCTGGCTGATATCCCAGATTTTGACACAGCCCTTGCCCCCGGTGTAGACATGGCGTGTGGGGTTACTAATTGTAACAGCACAGACCACCTCTCCATGACTTAGAGTGTTGATCTGACGGGCGTGTCGCGGGATACCTGGACCAATCAGAGCATCAGGAGGGAAGGGCACCGGCTGCATTTGACCATCGGCACTCACATGGAACGAGTAAGCCCTGAAGAGTCAAAAAGCACACAAGGAATGTAGCAGAATGTTAGATCCTCATATTTTTTACACCATGTATGATCATGCAATTATGTGTGTAATGTGTTCCTGTTGCTTATTTAAAAGCTATTTAAATTTTAAAAAATCCTTGATAAAATATAATAAGCCAGAGACTTACGGTTTCCCTCCTGATATGGATGTGAGGCTAGCTGGAAGCCCTGGAGCTCTCATGTGAGTGTGGGGATCAAAGGCCTGAAACATGAAGATGTACAAAGTGAGCAGCAATCATTTCTTCAGACCACATGCTCCTCTATCTCTGAGGTATGTTTACAGCTACATGAATGAGACGGGGCTGTTTACCATGGGAGAGCGTCCATAGGCCGCAGCTGCAGCACTCATCTGAGGCGAGATGTGCAGACCTGCGTATACTCCAGGGCTGGTTAGACCTCCATTCATTTCATGGTGACCCATCATGGCAAATGGGGAGGGGTATGACAAAGGAGTGCGCAGAGCTGGGGCTGCTACATACAAAGGCAGACAATACTTTTATGCAAGAACAGTCAGAAAACTGCAGAAAATGACCTAGAGACTGCTACTAACCCAATGCCTCCATGCCTGGTGGTTTGCCCAGGATGGGCCTGAGCCCAGGAGTGGAGCTGGTGCCAGGGGTGGGGGCATCGTTTCGCGGGGTGGGGGTGTTGGACTTCAGACCAGGCGTGGAAGATTTGTCATTCTGTCGAGGGAACCACAAGGCAAGCACTTTCAGAACCCAGCAGCAGCACTGACAATTTTAGAGTAAACTGAAGTTAATCCAGCCTCACTCTGACAACCTCCTAGTCCTCACAGTCCCAAAGCCCTGAGCCTGTTTATCCTAAAACCTATTAGAACCACAATGGAGATGTGGCCATTATCCCCTTATGGCTTTAATCTTTCAGTGTGGCAGAGCAATCCAGGATCGGTTAAATACATTCAGCTATTAACAGAGAGGACCTGATCCTGATGTGGAGACAATATTATCCTGACATTTAGTCCTGCACTTTAAGCACTGACATTTTAATCCAAAACAGAAAAGTCCTGGGATTATTGAACATATCCCTCTGCTCTGACCCCCTTCTGTCCCAGATTGTCTTCAGTTCTAAAGGGACTTACATGACTGAGCTCCTTGGCCTTTGAGGATGGGGTGCTGCCAGAAGACGCCACTGATGCCGGGCTGTTGGGCGTGTCCTTCTTTGGAGGGCGGGGCTTATCAATGCCATTTTCAGGTGGGGAGTGGGCGGGGCTTCCTCGAGGGGTGGCAGGGTCCTGTACAAACAAAGTGCAGTATTTGTGTAATTAGGCCTATGTTTTATACAAGCATGATAAGTAGGGTTGCAAAATTTCGGGAATTTTCAAAGCTGGAAATTTTCCATGGGAATAAACGGGAATTTATGGGAATTAACTGGAATTTATGGGAATTAACGGGAATTTATGGGAATTAACGGGAATTATTGGGAATAAACTGGGAATTTACACAACTGAATATTGTCCTATAACAGGAGATGTTGTATTATTATTTTATTTATTAACCTTTATTTAACCAGGAAAACCTCATTGAGATTAAAAATCTCTTTTACAAGAGTGTCCTGGCCAAGAAAGCAGCTCAAACAAATTTCAACAAACATTCATACACTTGGGACA
>JAVQKG010302321.1:0-11895 GCA_036025885.1 Hypseleotris bucephala
GCTGAGAAGGCCAAGATGTTTTTTATTTTTTACTATGAATATGTAAGAGGCAACTATTTTGCTCATCAACTTGTCCAGTAAAATCTAAAAACCAAACTCCAGCCCAAGTGCAAATTGTACACTAATGGGTACTAGGCTATAAATAAATATACAATGTGAGGTACATTCACTAATGTTTCCTAACTGGGCTCTCACATTACCTACATTTACCGTATAGTGGTTGTCATTTGCGGCTAATTTCTCCATTGAAAACGTATTATGGTATGGTCATAAGTCACATAACAGAGTGCTTTGTAATCATCTGTGCGACTGTACCTATATGCTCAACCCTTAAACAGCCATGCCATAATATAACCAACAGAGTGCGCTCTCTCCACCAGCCTGTGTGATTTTCAGAAAAATTGTGGATAATCTTGAGCATCTCATGTGGTGATTGCGGTGGTTATTTTTACCCGGATCTGTGGGCTGTAGTCTCCTCTCCAGGCAGCTGAACTCTTCCCTTTGGCTTTCTGAAGGAGGCCTATAGCAGCAAAGACAGGACAATTATGTAATAATTATAATTATAATAATGGGCACCAATAATGGGACAAATAGACTCAATGTTCGGAAGATTTCACACAATATCGTAATCGTAATTGTACCTACCAAAATGTCCATTAAAATACAAAAAATAGTATAGTAGATGAGTATTTTTTTTCAACATCAGTTTTGACCAAAATTATTAAATAATAAACAATTATCAAAATTATGCAGCATATCATATAAAATTGTGGGTGCCCTGAGGTTCCCAGTCCTAATAACTACATCTGTCAGTCACACTGAAAAGAGGTCCTTCCATAATAATGTACGGGGTTCGTCTTCTGAGGTAATTTCGGCACTGTCTCTGTTTCCACGGTAACCCTCTAATCATTGTCCTGGACTTGGTTATTAAATGCAAAGTGCTGCTGAGATGGCCTCCAAGTATCTCTTCAACACTCCTTAGCATTTCTTCTATTGGAGACTTAATGAATTATTTATAAATCCCAAGCCAGCATTGTCATTATAGTAGGCTTTGTTAAATGGCTACATAACCGTGGTTCTAAATTTCGTTTTATAGTAGAGCTGCACAATATGAGAAATGGTAACATTTGAGATATTGTTCATTGAGTAGTGAAAACATCTTCAAAATGTTAAACTTGTAGAACTAAATTAATTAAATTAAGGAAGCCATGACTAAGATTTAACTTTTTATTATGTTAACTTAATCTAACACATTTTCATTCATGGCTTTCATAGGAAAAATATGCTCACACAAAAGGAATATGATTATGATGTGATTGCAGTATATTTCTATTTTTGCTATCCAGACATTGTGCTTGCTAAAATTGCAATCACTATAATTTTGTGATAAACTGTGTGGCCTTGTTATAAACGGAATAAAAATAAATGAAACAGTATTTGTGTGTAAATAGCATGGAGTATATAAATAAGGTAAAAATAGTAAAGTAACCCACGTGCTGTTGTGTGCTTGTGTGCACGCTCGCCAGGCCTCCAGCTCGACAGACAACTGCTCGATCTTCAGAGGCACACAGACTTCACGTCGCTTCAATAACTGACTGAAAACAGAAACAAAAATGTATAAATAAACATTATATTTACTGAAATATTTACATATAACAATCACTGGCCACTTTATTAGGCAGAGCTGCACTTACTCCAAGGTAGTAAAGGTTGTGTTATTGTCAGTAGAATGTGATTATTACATTACATATTAGAAGGTTTTTATATTTACATGAACTGCATCAATCACATCTCTAACAATATCTTTGTACATGATAATAAAGGATTAAATCTCGACTTGGCAATGCAAGATAGAAGGGTAATTAACAACATCTTTGGCTTTTGAGATAAAATATAATACACATCAGATTCACATTTTACCTCTATGTATTGTATATTACCTGGTGTATTCATAAAGTGCAGGCACAATGCTGGTGTACTGTCGTCGAATGGCCAGGAGACCCCCGATATATCCACACAGGATCAGCAGCTCACTACGAAGTCTAAAAACACATATTTATTGTTAATGGGAAATAACAAAGTGTGACAATAATAATATTTAGTCAATGTATATTTTTACTCTGTGAGCTTGGCTGATATGAGGCGGTCAGTTCGGATGTAACTCAGTAAGTCCAGGATCGGCTGAACACTGTCCACCGTCCATTCAGATCCACTCAGCTGTTCTGATGAAGAGAACAAATGAGAAAGTTAATAATTTATCACTTACTTATGGTGAACAGATGAATTCATTAGTCCCAGTTTCAGAATCCTTGTCCTTTGTCCAAAAAATATAATCTAATTTGTTTCAGTTTTGTACAAACCACTATCCCCATGTTGAACAAAAGTAACATACTTAAAACATTTAGAAATAATGTTACAATCCCAGCCCTTACAAAATTTATTAACTGTATTTACCATGTAACTATTTTTTGCAAATATTTTCAGACCTCGAGCTTATAGATTTTGTACTTTGAATTGCAGGAGAGAAGATTTTAAGGATTTTGAAAGCTTTTTTTTATCACTTACCACTAAGTTCAAATATACCATGATTTGAGAAAAAAGTGTCCTAGTTTGTGGACAAGAAATCTGGTTACCCTACACTTACTATAAAATATACAGGATAAATATAAAATTGCAGTATAAGTATCACCACAGTGAGGTACCTTTGACATTGCTGATTCCTATTCTTAGAGCAGTCTCGGGCTCAGTGCTCAATAGATAGTGTTTAATCGCTGAAAACAGATCTCCTTCATTCTTGGACTCCTCTGCAAGAGATTTACACTCCTCTAAAGATGGGAGACCACACTGGAAAGAAAACAATAAAAGAAAACATTGACTTGCAACTAAATCTGGACATTGTTACTTTCATTTGGGCCACATTAGGTTCCAATAGTAATTTAACAATATATAGGCTCACCCTTTCATGTAGCTGGTTGATTTCAGCAGTGCTTCCTGGGTAGAATGCACACAACTTTGCCTGAAGAATATGGTTTTCAGGAATCATGCTTAACAGGTCAGCTGACAACTCCCTGCAAAAAGATGGTTGATACAAACACATTACATGGTACATTGTTTGCAGTTTAATAACTATTTAGCCAAATTAATTTAAATGCAACAAATCCTTTATGGAAATACTTTTGGAACCAATATCTAGGCAACTTATATGCAATCTTAGGCCAGCATATGACAGTCTTCTTGCTAGTTTTGTGAGGCTAACTAAGCCAAACTTAAATAAACTAATACGTACCATGTGGGAGTGGTCATGTATTTTCTGGACAGCAGTTCAAGACAGTAGGCTGTGCTCTGTTTGGGCTCTTCTCCCAAAACGATCCCCACACAGGCCGCCAACTCCAGCTCATTACCACGGATCAAACTTGCCATGGCTAACTAAAACACAACATAACATTTATAAGCATTTTGAAATTATTATTATTATTATTTTTTTAAATGCTTTAGAATATAGTATGCATTTTTACCTTCATGTTATCCACTGCAAGGTGACAGCAGGCAGCCAGAACAGCGCAGCCATCTTGAAAATACCACTCAGCCAACTCCGTACAAACTTTATGAAGAAGACTGGAAAATGAAATAAAGACAATAATTATTATGTTTGTTGGTTCGATTCTCAGACAGATGTACAACAATCTCTTGATGTGGAGTATGCACGTACTCCCTGTGTTATTGCAGGTTTTCTCAATCTTCCTTCCACAAAATCATACATGTATTAAGAGAATAAGATGTAAAATGTAAATGAATGTGAGAGTGAATGATTGTCTGTCTGTGTATGTCTCTGTGTCAGCCCTGTCTAGTTGGTCACTATTCAGGGTGTACCCCACCTTAGGCCCATAGTTGCTCTAGTCACCCAAATAAAACTGAAGAATGGAATAAGTTGGAAGACAACTGATAAGAATTAATTACTATCCTTTGTAGTTGTGCATCAAACACACCCTTATTCTTGGACTAAGTAATCCTTCATAAAGTGTGACGCAGTTGTAAGATTACAAAGAAAAGCCAGCACTAAGTCTCTAAATCTGAAGATCAACATTAGTCTAGAAGGTTTTAACAAAATAAATCAGCTTAAGCTCCCATCAAACACAATAAATTTGGCCTTTTCTTATAAGATTCCCACACGTTAGGTTGTGCAATAGTTACAACTGCCAGAATTGCAAAGAAGCTTGAGTTACACAGGTCATGTTATTGTTAGCGTGCAGATTTTTACATAACCATTTAGCTCAGCATTATGAGAATACAATATACCTTTGATATTGTTGTCTGTTGTCAACGTAATTATTTGTGTGGTTTACAGTGGAGCTCTGAGGTGCACAGATGTTGCCTTCACATGCCCCCTGTAAAAACAAACATTATCTTTGCATCTTACAAAACAGCTTAAATAAATGTCACACTCTTCACACACTAGTACTCATAAATAATTAATGTATTTTATCACATTATTTCCCAATACCTGTGCTATTAGTAAGGCCTCTAGTAGCTGTCCTCTCCCGGTGAAAAAGGTCACAAGTTTCTTTATGTCACCAGTTGCAATGCAGTATGGGATAGCATCATCATTGTCGTCTGATATTAGCTGGTCAGCTCTCCTACAAATGAATATAGACATTTAGCATTATTATTGTTTTAGCATTTAGGTCAAATGTATTCAACACTGTAAACATGGTTACCTCTGCATAAGCTTCTTCCAGTACTTCATGGAGACTCCAGGTGCAACTGATAAGGCTTTCTCCCACTGTAAAAATATGCATACATTTCAGTAATAAATTAATCCTACTAGAATAAAAATAATAATAATGCATTAGTCTTATACAGAGCTTTTTAGATGCTTTACAATTTCAAACATTATTCATTCATTCCTCAGTCATGGCAGAACCGTGGCAAAAACACATTCATACATAGACAATGTGGGTTAAGTGTCTTGCCCAGGGACACAACAACAGTATGCACTCGGGTGTGGATTTGAACCCTCTGGTTACATACATACAGAAAATAAACTTGTACCTGTCCCAGTTCGACCATGAGTTCACAGTATCTCTGAATCTGTCCCAGCCTGAGATGGATGTCTGCTGCCTCCTTCAGTCTCTCCTCTTTACTGGGAGCTCCAATACCTCCTCCAAATTTAGACATCTTCACTATTGTTAGCTCCTGGGCTTCAGACTGAAAACAAGAATACATATAACGAGAAAAAACATACATACGATTCCCAAGAAGCACTTACACATACAGTTTTCTATTATTAAGTCACTATGAGTATTTCTGACAAGGTTAAATCTGCATGTGGTGCATTTTTTGTGTTAATATGACACATGCTCACATGACAAGGTTTACTATTGCTTGAGCCAAAAACCTCAGCCTGCTTCATATAAACCTAATTTGGAGATGCAGAGTTGTCATTTGATATTTTTTGATAATCTTGATCTTCTTGATTCCTTTTTCTGGTACGTCACAACAAGTATATTTCCCATAGGATGTTTTGGATACAATAAAAAATCAATCAATTCACAATAGTATGCTCTAACTGGGATATCTTAAGTTAATGTTCTTGTGTCCATAAATAGACAGTTAGGGCAATGGTTTATTGAGCTCACTATTGTAACTGAAGACATTACAGTGACTTACTGTTTTGAATTTGAGCAGGTGCTTCATGTGCATGACTCCTTTGCTGTAGCTGGGGGGCAGTAGAGAGTCGTCCTGACCGTTTATAACTGACACCAGGTCCCAGAGGTTACTGCTGCCCCCTGGAGGCTGCAACACATACAAATATTACAATTACATTTACAACCATCTGCTATTGTGCACTGCACACGCCACAACAGGATAATAATGAAAAGGCTGGAAATATTTAATCAAGCTCTATGATCTATTCTACTTTTCCCTTCCCTTTTTCCTTGGATCGCCATAGCAATTCCTCTGCCTCTTAACATTGCTGTGATTTGCAAATTGGATTCGGCACAGGCTTAACACCTGATGCCCCTACAGACACATCTCTCTTCATTTATCCAGGTTTGGGCCAAGCACAAAGAGTACTCCGACTTGGGACCACTGTGGCTGGACATAAATTCTAAAATATTTTGATGTCGTCTTTTAGATTAACTATTTTTATTAGCATGAACAGAATAAGTTTGATCTATTTTGAGAAACACTACAAAGGGCTTTATATCAACTTGCCCTACACTTGTATACCAAAGAAGCTGCAAAGACAATTTGTATTTATTGTTATTAAGATAACAGAGACTGTTGAAATTTGAAGCCAGTAAATAAGAGCACAATGTGAATAATAGAAAAAGAATAAAACAACAAAAATATGGAAAATACAAAAAACATAATAATAATATGAATCATAATACTAAACTGTGATAAATGTCGGTAAAATAATGAACTTACAGAAAAACATTCTGAAAATAGTCGTAGCTTCTTTGCTCTTATGTTTAAATTGAGTTTGTCCAGCTCCTGTTTCACATCTCGAGACACCTTTCCACAAAGCAGAGGCGGTGAACCAGGGACCATTGCTGTATCTACCAACGCAGGCACAACCATTACAGGTGAAACTCGGAAAATTAGAATATCGTGCAAAAGTTCATTTATTTCAGTAATTCAACAAAGGTGAAACTAATGTATGATATAGACTAATTACAATCAAAGTGAGATATTACAAGCTTTCATTTTACAAGCTTATGATTATGGCTTACAGCTTATGAAAACCCCAAATACAAAATCATCACAAAATGTGAATATTGTGAAAAGGTTCAATATTTTAGGCTTAAAGTGTCACACTCTAATCAACTAAATGTTCCAAAACACCTGCAAACAGTTCCTAAGCCTTTAAATGGTCTCTCAGTCTGGTTTAGAATTACTGAAGTAAATGACCTTTTGCATGGTATAAGTATATTTCAAATGAATGCACTGAAACTTAAATAGACCTACCTGTGTTTCCTATGATCTTCTCCCAGGGCTGGTCGGTGAGGATGTTGAGAAGCAGAGGAGAGATGAGAGGAGTCAGAGACCATAACCGCACTGTGCTGTCTCTGCTGCAGCTCGCCATTGTAAACGGACGGTTCTGGTGACATGTTAGACCTACGGAGAAACACAGGCTCAGCCAATATCACAATATCACAAAATAACAGGAAATTACACTATACGCTACTTTATTTGTCCATTTCCTGACTTTTGATTACAATTAAGGTTGGATTTAGTGAAGAAAGGTAATCTCAAAATGTATAATCTACTGGAGTTTTCACATACAGCAATGTATTTTTACAGAAAATAGTTAAAACAAAACACAATGTGCAGTCAGAGGCAAACGACAAAATACCTTGAACAGACATAGGCAGCCAATGGTTTTAGGGACAACACTATTTAGCCCCTTTTTATTTGGCTCTTCGCTGTGCCTGTCACCTGGTTAAGCATATTAATTAAAGCTAAATAGGTGTACATTTTAAAATAAGATGTCCTTGTGTGTTATTCAAGTTGGTGAAGGTATATGTCAATGCATGAAGCAGATTGGCTACAGCAGGGGCCACTTTATTCGATACAGGTCAACCTAATAAAATGGCCCGAGTGAGTGTACCTACCATAGACATCAGCCCCATGGTCATAGACTGTATCTAAACATGTGCCATCTCTGGTGTCCCACACTCTGATTGTGTAGTCCCAAGAACCTGACAGTAACAATACAAACACATTATAAGTAAGAAAATATATATGATTTAATTGATTTTAAGGTAATTTTAGTCTTATTTTTTTGTTGTCTGACCTGAAATAAGGAGGTAAGGTACTTCTGTGTTCCACATAAGGCCTCTGACTGGAGCTGTGTGTCCGCTCAAAACATTGATGCATGCGTCTTGTGTGTAGTCCCAAATTCTCACAGTGCTGCAGGAGAAATTTTACTTTATCTATAGTAATTATCTCATCTATGGTAATGTCATTGCATTAAAATGATATGCAGTCTAGATAAAATGGAAAAATTAATACTAAGGAGTCAAAGGAAGTACTAGGAATTAAACTAGTTGTTTGATGTGTACACAGAATGATTTGTGAGGTTTGAAATGCTGTTTAAGTTTATCATTTT
Organism: Hypseleotris bucephala; assembly: GCA_036025885.1. Lineage (NCBI taxonomy): Eukaryota > Metazoa > Chordata > Actinopteri > Gobiiformes > Eleotridae > Hypseleotris > Hypseleotris bucephala. Next base: position 8,117 of record JAVQKG010302321.1, read on the forward strand.
CAGCTCTGTAAAATAATACGAGGAGGATCAAAGGAACAATAGTGGTGCCTGCGTGTTCTCCCTGTGATAGTGTAGGTTCTCTCCAGCTCATCCCGTCCAAGGTATGCATGTAGAGAACTGGTACTGTCAAATGTCGTGAATGAATGAGAGAGTGAATGGTTGTCTGTCTGCATATGTCTCTATGTCAGCCCTGTGACTAACTGGCCATTGAATCTGGGGCAATAGCTGCTGGAGAAGGTACCGGTGATCTGTGGATCTATATTGCTAGACTTTCAACTACCTACCTAAATTAAATAACTTCATATACGTTGCTATCTCTTTCTGGACATCATATTTTTAAACTGAGTGATCTAAAGTTTAATAAAAGTAAATAAATAGCCATAGACCATATTGGCAACACTCACCCATCATCTGATCCTGAGCACAGTATTCCCTCTCGGAGCGGCGACCAGCGAACGTGAAAGACTTTTGCTAAATGACCTGTAAAAACCTTCAGAGGCTGATCAGAGCTGGTGGCCAAGTAGTACACACGAACATTTTTATCTTCACAGCCTGTAGCAATCATATCTCTACAATAAATAAACAAAAAAGTGCCAGATGTAATAAACTCCAAACCTTATGTTGCCATTTGTCAAAAATCGAATAGAGAATTACTTATTATTTTGGCTCCAGTCACAGCCAAACACAGCAGCAGGATGTTTGTACTTGTGAAGGATTTTTCCATCAATTGTTCGGATAATACTGTGAAAATAAATGAAAAATATAGAAGAACTTGAAAGACTTGAACACACTGTAAATACTCAATGTTTGTATAATAATATGGGCTAGTGATACCAACCAGAATCCATCTCCACTGCACGTAGCAATCCTCTTTGAATCCTTATGGCTCCATGATATACAGAATATGCCATGTTTTCCGTGCTAAAAAGAAAGTAATATTGTTCTTCACACAAATAAATGTCACCACAAATAAAGTGTAAGAAATAAACGCATATAATATTAATTTTATAATATAAAGATATTTTCAGATACAAAGACTGACCTCATTGAAGCGAGTGATAATTTTGCCCTTTCTAACGTCCCAGATGAAAGCTCCATTTCGGGATGTAGCACCAGCGATACAGTTCAGGTCCCCTTCAAATCAAAATGGTGGGAAAATGTGAATTCTTTTTGCAAGGTTATTTTATGTTTGGCGGGAAAAAAAGATTACTTAAATGTCACAAAATGCCATCAACACCTCAATTTAGATGAAAGGATTAAGTAAGGTTGTAACCATTCAGTTCACAGAATTGAATACAAAATAAAAATATGCTTGATATGATATGTAACCTAATTCCACAGACAACTATTGTATAATAAAATTAATACCAGAATAATACACTATCTTGCTCTCATTTTAACTCAAGCCTCAGTGTCCTACATACTGTATCTGTTCTGTTTTCTTCTCTGCAACCTGTCAGGGCAGTAGGTTTTGCATGTTGCTGTGATTCAAGCTGACCTACATGCGTCTGTCTGACAGTGGAACATACCTGGAGCCCACGAGAGAGAGTAGACCACTCCTTCGTTTCCTGGAGACGTGTAAACTGCGGTGAGTGTGTTGGTGTCCCAGATTTTAATAGTGCCATCAAAACTAGCCGTGGCCAAAAGATTAGGGTCATCCGGTTTGAATTTACAGTCAAAGATTGTCTCTATATGACCCTGGAATAAGACAAAAGCAGTGTTAGGATGCTATATCAGTGTTTTCTCATCAATAGAAAATATTACATTTTTGCTTGTCATAATAACATTGACATTAAAAAGTAACTGTATACATATATATACCGTGATTAAAGAAAAAGGGTTACACAGAGAATATAAAAGATATTTGAACTCTATTTCTACTGCTTTTAATGAAATGTTCAACTAAGAAATGTCAATTTCAAATCATAAAACATCAACAAAAACACACTGGCAAGCCAAACTATACAACTGTTTAAAACCATACAACATTTTCAGCTGATTATATACAACACAAAAAAAACATGTAAATTGGGGCCAGTAAAAGCCTTATTAAGTAGTTAGTATCTTTTGAAGAACACTAGCCAATCTGACCAGTGGGGATAAAGGTTTATATCAAGCCCTGGTAATCAGTCAATGTATGTTTCTGTATCAGCCCTGCAAGTAACTGGCAATCAACTGTTCCCCGCCTAAGGCCCATAGTTGTTGGAAATGGCTCCAGCTACCCTCAACCCCAAATGCAAACATTACAAGTAAACATACGAAGTCTCTGAGAAAGTCCCACTTTTTGGCGCCCATGTCGTAGAGGCCCACCCCTCCATCGAGAAAGCAGCAGACAGCTTGTCCCGGAGGCAGAGAGAAGGACCGGTTTTGTGAGAGCGTCGGGGGAGGCACGGCTTCACTCGTGGAGCTGGTGTGCTGGCTTTTGCTCGGCGAACATGAACTCTGAGCTGAGGAAATGACAAATAATGTGTTAAAGTTCAGTGTGAAAGAACCGCTGATTTAAATGATATTATTCATTATGCAAGGCAGGATATGCTGATGTGCAGAATGCTATGCAAAGTGCTACAGTTTCTAGTAAAGCTAGCAAATATCCAATGCAATACACACCACTCACCAGCAACTGTTTTAGGTATACCCATTTAGACCCATTTACCTGCTTGTGTGCTTAAATAGCTAATCAGCCTTTGCATGAAGCCATTGGGTTTAGTCGCACATACAGTAACCTGATGAAGTTCAAACTAACCATAACAATAACGAAGAAAGGTCATTTAAATTACTTTGAACATAGCAGGATTCTTAGTGCCAGGTGGACTATTTCAGAAATTGATTATCTATTCTTCTTCTTGGATTTTCACAAATAATCATTGTCTAGAGTTTGCTGATAATAATTTGAACAAAACACAAAAATATGTTGATGTCATAATAGAAGGACATTAGCTCCAGTAACCGCATCAATGTCTGCATATCTATGAACGTACAAGATAACAAAACACAAAACAGGTGGGCTACAGCAGCAGAAGACCACACCATGTTCTATAATTAGATACAAGGTCTAGATAATTATCAGTGAGTGTATAGTGGTGGGATTTGTACCCACTGAGAGGCGTGTGTAGACACAAAACACACATGGGACTGATGCATCTAAAAATAAAAATGTGTGGAAGTGGTTTTGATTCAGTGAGATATGTGCTGTAACAAGGTGGTACAGTATCATGGCACACATTACACTGTGTAGTACAGAATCTAGTAACAAAGAAAAGGGGGATTTTTTTGTTTTTAGGACAATAAAGAGATAAAAAAAAGGGTTGCTTTAATATACACAACTGAAAAAAGCCCTGCGGAAAGTCATCAAATCAGGAGAAAAATATAATTGGCTGCTCCCTGCATTCTCTAGAGGAAAATGCACGTAAGAAAAAGTTCAAAATTAAAAATAAAATGCTTCAAATTGACTATCTGACGCTGTTTTATGGTCTAAAGTACGCTGTATGTTGTCTGTAGAGGCTGGGGAGGGACCAAAGTAAAACTTGACAACTATTGGTCAGAGTAACCCACAAAGTCTGATCTGATGTTGCTAAAGTAAAGTAACAATTAAGACAGTTTCTACTTGACATCATGGAACAGGGTTAGGACTTATTTTATTTTAGGAAACTTACGTTATACACCTTTAAACAGTAAAAATCTACCTATACAACAAATACACAAAGGACATTAAGGAGGTGTGCATTTGCAGCATATTATTATCTCACTATACTATAGTGAGATAATAATATGCTGCAAAT
>JAVQKG010302516.1:0-10911 GCA_036025885.1 Hypseleotris bucephala
TTTGTTTTATGTTTGCTCCAAGTACCGTAGCAATTTCCTAATGTTGTGAACCTGTTCACTCATATGGCAATAAAACCTTTCTGATTTCTGATTTACAAACTTCAACACAAATCTAAGAAGCTTCATGAGTTACAAAAAGGTCTTTGTCCATAAAAGTTGTTTTGTGTTTGAGGTCAGCCTGACTAAATGTACTCATACTGATGCTGGTCTAGCTATACAACAGAGTAACAAACTGTTCCGCCAGATTTTCTCCGTTCCATTTTCTGCTCATATTATACACAGCCAACAGTTCTTCTCAAGGAACAAACCTGGTTGAAATTATTGTTACTTGACATAATTGGTTGAGGAATAGATGCTTGAAAAGTGATGGTAAAAAAGCTTTTGAGTTCTTGGTGCAATCTCTTATGCCCTGTCATTACCTCCATCTTGCTATCATTCCCATTCAACCACCCACTGACATACACCCCCCCTCCACCTACCTCCCTGTACCCACCTCCTCTGTGCATTAGATGAGTGTGCTGGTCTAATTGCTTTCTTCGGGGAGAGAATTAGCATGAGCTGTCCTGAGTGCTCCTGTCTAATGCATAAAGAGCAGACTGGAAGAGTCCAAAGCAGGGGGCTGGGGGACTAAAACACTTGCTTCATTAGCCAATAATACACTATTTAAAAGGTTTAGGGTAGACTAAAGACTGCATAATTTGGTCATATATTTTAATTGATGAACTTTTGAGCTCTCCAAGATGGGTCATGCAGTGAAATCGGAAGAACATGCAGACCCCACGTTTAATAATTTCCGATAGACATTGTGCTAAACAATATTGCAATATGCAATACACGTACGTATAAAGTACAAATTGTTTTTTCTTTATTATGATGTACCTATTTTGCCATATAATTTCAATAGTTTTAGTTTAATCCTGTCATAACTTAAGTTTACCTCTAATGATGAGAATGTCTAAAAGAAAAGAACAAAATGACATGTGAAAGGGACTGCAGTGAGTGAACTGTGAGAAGGGAACAGAGAGTATAACGCTGTTTGTTTTTAATAACATGCCTGAACAGTGGGATGTACAAAAGGGGAAGTGGATAAAGAGAAGATAAATAAGTCTGGCATACAGAACATCCAGCCTCCATCATGTAGTATACCGCTGGTTTTCTGCTGGCCCGACCAATAAACCAAGTCATCCTGAACCAGCTTTGTAACCTCTATCGACTAGTTTACAATGGCACCACACCTTACAACATATTAGTATTTTAAAAGAAAAACAAGCCCATCATTGTTGTTCAGACCATGCAGCAAACATTCATTCATCTTCTACCACTTTTTCCTGTTAAAGGGTCGATAAAAGGAAGCCTATCCCAGTAACTATGGGCCTCAGGCGGGGTACACCCTGGACAATGGCCAGTTATTTGCAGGGTTGACACTGAGACATACAGACATAGACCCCCTTTGCTAGGAGGTGAGAGCACTAACCACTCTGCCACCATGTCCCCCAACTACCAGGTTGATCTGATTTCCCCATGCTGCTGATGTTTCAGGACCAACATTCTAGTTGTTAGGCACAAGACCCCCTTTTCAATGAACCTGCATCCTAACCTAGCACTCTTACCATAGATAGCTCTGGCCCTAACATTAACGACTTAATATTCTGGCTCTAAGAATTAACCAGACACAGGAACCAATATGAAACCCTAACTATGACCCTGGCCCTAACCCTAACCAGTTAAAATGCTGCCAAAATCAGCAACTTAAATGTTGGAACCTGGAATTACCAAACAATGTATTAAAATATGCAAAATAAGAGTTTGAACTATCTCATCTACATAAGTCTGATAGTTTTCATAGACTCTTGATGCACATATCTCCAGACTGTGTGGGCAGAGTGGAGAAATGTCAAGTGATCTCTCATGGCAACAGTAACACATACCGCACTGTCGCTGTCTCCTCTGTGTAATGATCATAAAGCAGAAGCCCTGACATGGATCTATAATAGTATCCAAATTTGATATGGTTTACAACGAAGCCAAGGTATAACATTTAGTCAACAGGTGACATGAATGTGACTCTCGGCATCTGTGAGTGTGCCAACGCAAAAAAAGTGGGTGCAAAGAGGCTAGACAGAATTATATGAATTAATCTCTACCTATAAAAGTGACTTTCAAAGCAATCACACGTAAATGGCAGGTAAAAAATGGAATCCAGGTTTTGTACCAAGAACAGGCAATACAACGAAGAAGAACATGTGCACTTCATCATTGCCAAACTGTAAAATTGAATTAAGAAAAACACGTATTTTGTTTTATTTATAAAATAGTGTGGAATGCTGTGAACGCCATTGGATTTGTGTTATCTGGTTGTAGTTGAGATAAGCCAGACTGTAATTGTGCAGACATCAGACTTTGATTAATATTGTTGATGAGCGCTGCCAGCAGGGGTGAGGACACAGAGAGGAAGAACTGTCAGACAAACACCCAGGTAACATCCTTCATTCCCTCCACCTCCTCGCTGTACGCACAGGGAACACACTCAGTGCCCCACTGGCTCGCTGTTGATTACTCCATTGTCTGCTTACAGGCCGTTTACGCTGCAAGATTTTTTTACTACAAAGCTCTTGTGAATTTTGTTTGGACTCACCTTCATATATTTGAAACTTACATAACCAGAGAAGAGACACCAAAGATTACGGTGAGAGTTCTTAGTGGAAATAAACACTTACCTAAAAGACACAGCAGTCCTCCTCAACTCTGCAGCATCCAAGTCTTGTTATTTTCAATTTACAAATTGATGACTACTTCCATGCCAGGATGATGGGTTACCATTTTACTTACTACTAATTTGTCGCATAAAATATGTTCATTGATTTTATTCAAATATTTTAGGGGATTCAGTTAATTTGTCATGCATCAAATTTTTATGTTTGCGAAAAGAAAACTACTTGAGAAAAACAGTTGAGCAGAAAGGACAGAGTCAGTAGGGGTTGAGGGTTATTAGACCCTATATATGTAGGCAATTGTGGGCCTTAGTTGGGGCCCACCCTGGACAATGGCCCGTTAATTGCATGGGATGACAAACAAACTTTAAATGATGAATCATTTTAATGATCACTATTCACTCTTTCATTCATTCACTACGAGCAATATAGGCCACACATTTTGTTAAAATTAAATTTAGACCCGTGTTGATCTATGTGACACTGGGCAGTAAATGTGTACAAATTTGTTTTAATGAAATTATGTCAATTTGTTAAACAATATAATTTGCTATTGCCTATTCAAAGCCATCCTGTGCAGAGAAGTTGATTTTTCTGCCCTACTAGTGATTTGGTATGCAGCACAATAGCCAAATACTTGACCACAGATTGTGAGGCAAAGACCAAGGAATTATGAACTAGGTGATGGAGCATGAGGAATGAAACATTTGGCAGGTTAAGCTGGCATAGAGATTGGTCCGGATAGCAGCAGTTCAGCAATGAGGAAGTAAAGTAAAGCAAAGTGAGTGTGAAATAGGTGGCAGGAGTGCCAAAACAAAACTGCAAACAAAACCCAAACAGCAGACAGGAGACATAGGAAGGGTAATATGAAAAGCAGCGGGTCAAAGTCCAGGAGCAAGTTCATACAAAATAAGTAGAGCTTAGCTACAGAGAGTAGCAAGTTGTTACTGGTAGGACCATTGCTGACAGCAGGGCACTCCAAACAAGAGCAGGCTGGTATCATGATAAATACACTATTATTTGGCTATTTAAGATTTCAAACATGGGGCGCAGATTAAATAGAGCAAGGGGCCCAATTTCACCACAGGGAATCATTTACACTTGTTATGTCAAGTTTTATTCTTGATGCCGTTATGCAACCCTCTGCATTTGGGACCAGCCAAAATTATGTAAACTCTAATATATTCAGAGCTTTAAACATAAGAACCACAAGAATCATCTCAAAAACTACACACCTTTGATAACAGCTGAGAAAATGCTCATGCGAGGCCAATGCGATTAGTCACCAAACGCATAGACATACTGCTCAATATGAAAGGTGGAGACTTTACTAATGGAAAGAGCACAATTGTTTGCATAACATGACATGTACTAACTGAAACTTATTAAAGTTTTAGAAAAACTTATTAAAAAGTAAAGTGGCAAAATAAGATAATTCATTTTAAACTCTTGTGATAATTTCTTCCAAACAATTTTTTCTTTATTCTTTGCACGTTTCTAATTTGTAATTTCAAATTTCTTACTGAAATGTCACAGTTTCAGTACAGTATGTAATAATATACTTGTTAATGCTAACTGCTGTTTAACATATCTAATTAAAACTCTCTTGGTTTTTAAATGTTTAATTATATTCATATTAACAGTTTCATTGGTTTTGTTTAATGTCGGCCATTGGCTTTCTGTGTGTCATCCCTCTATAATAACATTATTAATTGTAATTCCTTTTAATGTGACACAGAGGGCCCCTCTTTAGAAAGTGATTCCGGAGGGACTTTGCTAAGCTGTCCGTGTTGAAGCATGTTTGATGATTAATGTGTTTGCCAGCGCGCAAGGCTATCAATGCGTGCATAGTAATACATGTGTGCATCATAACTGTCTCAATCAGCTTCTGTGTGTGCGCTCACTTTGCCGGTCTTATCATATAATTAAGTGGCATTTAACAGACAGTTCAGCACTCTGTCTCTCCAAACAGGAGAAGAGAGGCTTTACGATATATAATCAGTTAAATTGTCAGGGAATATTAACATAATCTACACCTCACCTAAAAATGATTTCTTTATTATGTTTCAAATTTCATTAAATGCCAATGTGTGTTCCGGTGTAATTAAGCAAATATTAGCTTGTAGACGGTGCAACGCCCACGGTTCTGCTACCCAATAAAAACATTATTAAAGGGATCATTCCTTTTTGAAGAAGGTAAACACGATGCTGTAGCAGAGAGGCAGATGCAGGATTAGTTGAGGCAAGAATTTTGATTAAGGGGGAAGATTATGTTTGACGGACAGATAAAAGTAGGAACCCAACATGAGGACAGCTGAGCAGGGAACAAAAAGGTCATAAAAGAGAGGGACATTTTTTAAAGTGGGCCAAAAATGACGATCTTAAAAACCGCAGGGGAAAGTTAGCTGTAATTTGGTGGAACAAGGGAAGTGTGCCAGGTTTCGGTGGACTGACAGGGAAGCGGATGGAGAGATGAGAGGACAGGAAAGTGGTGCGAGAGATGTGCACAGCGAAAAATGGTTGAAGAAAGAAACCCCAACGCATATGAGATGAAGCGGATTAAGGGATTGCACACATCAAGGAAAGAGACGAAAGGTGTGTGGGGGAAGAAGAATGACTGATTGAAGATGGGACAGAGCTAAAAAGGAAAAGAGGATGCGGCAGAGCAGTGCATGGCAGAGGCCTGCGAAACCCAGATACGCAGAAAATTTGAAAAAAATTAAATAAAATAACACTAAGATAGAACAGGTTTATATCTTCCTATAGGTACCCCTTAGATTGCCCCAGTGGGACCAATTGCACCAACATTACTATTTGAGAGGATTCACATAGGTTTGACACAAGGCATATGGATCATGCTTGACTAGCTTGCACACCCTGAACGAACGGTGCGCAAGGATGGCACTGATGTTCATGCCAATTAGAGGAGCTCTGAGTAAGTTCTTAGCCGAGATGAAGCTGAGCAGTGCCTATGCTGCCAGATTGGGTGACGGACGGCAGACAACATGCATATCACACCCGACATGAAATGAGACTAGTGAGCTTCCATCTGGACTGTCCTTGACTTTCTTCATAAGATTATGTACTTTAGCTTATACAGAAAGCAGCAAAGTTACAGTGTTAACAGTTGAAGACTTTTAGATCCCCTTCATTTATATTCATGTAACTTGTCTTGTGCACTGCTCTTGTCTTATCACTTCAGACTGGGAACCTCAGGGTACCTCCAGATACCAATAACAATATGACCTAAACAGTGTCACAGTGTGTTTTCTGCAGTTTTCCGTACTAATAGTAAAAAGCCAAAACTCACTCTTGAAATCACCAGCCATGACGACCATGCTCGTCCTGGAATTGTGAGTTCGAATCAGGCTCAAGTATGCCAAATATCACTCCCCACTCTTCACCCTGATTTCCTGTCTGTCTACTGTCCTGTCAGTAAAGCCAGAAAATGCCCCAAAAATATATTTAAAAAATACATATAATTTATACAGTACATATTTGTCAGTGTACTTTTTGCGCTTGTTCCAAATGCAGAGGGTTGCACCAGCAAGGGCTTTTGATGTAGAGGTAATTTAAAATGTAAATGAGTGATAATAGGAGATAGAAGGATGAAGGTTGATCTGCCAGAATAAAAAAAATGATGAGAATATTTTTAGATGTAGTGAGAGAACTGGTGTGAACGACGCAGATGGGGAGGGATGGAGGCAGATGATTCACCCAAAGGAGAAGTTTCTATTGCCCAGTATAATAGAAGCTCAGTTGTCATACTGAAGTTTAAAAATGTCTAAATTTTGATATTTTTAGAACATAGAAGTGACAACATGTTCATAGGAAAAAAATAAGCTGCCAATTAGAATCAGAACTATAAAGAAGTACTAAATGTACTGTTTTGTGCTTCCAGTAGCTGTGCTTGGCCAGAGGACTGCAGAACAGAGTATGGTTGGACAAGCCTGACTTTTAATATGTGCTCTTCCTCTCATATCCTTGTTTGTTTTAATATGAATAGCTACTTGTGCCCAGGAATAATTTCCCGGCTCTATAGCAGAGTTATTGGGTGCAGCATTGAGTGGCAGTCTCTATATGCGCCGGAGCAGCTTTGCACTAGATATATTAATAAAGCTCTGCTAGAAGTGGCAAATAAAAACAATAGGCATGAAGGTACATCATTTCATAACCTGCTTTTCTGGAATACTATATGCTCCCAACCCCCACCATTTTTTTGCATCTCTCAGATATTTAGCACTCTTTTCATCTTCCTCCCTCTGTTTCATTTTTATCACCTAACAAGCATGTGTTTTCATCTTGTCATCCATGTGAAGAAGCATCCTACCTAAGGGGGAGTCACAGTTTCACAAAGCTTTCATCTGACCTCCTCCCCCCATTCCTCCCTGTTTGTTCACCTTCTTTATTGCCCCAGTCGTGTAGTGAATGCAGTTCTCTCCGTCAAAGATGTAAACTATAAAAGGAAAAATGTCTGTCTTGACACTGATATAAAATTGCATTATATTTTAAGTCGCTTTCACAGGCTAAATATATCATTCGCTCTCAGTTTGATATTTTTGAGTCTTGTTTCTGCTCCAGCTGTGCACACCGCGGTGAAAATCTGCTGAATACTCTTGGAATACCACAGCACAGTAAAAAGCAGAAAATTTTATGCAGCATTGCTTTTGTAATGTGACCTATATGAGTGTTGTCACAGATCTTCCAAGAAAGGCTTTGAAATTTGTATTTTTATTTATTTATTTTCTTTACAACTTGTGCTGCTATGGAAATTGTTACAGTATATGGTATAAATGAACTGGCAACTTTTATAGCTGACAAACATCATTGTGCTTTGTAAACATTTTAACTATAATGTCTCCATATCCACAGTTTTGGGCCTTGTGTGCATGTCCGAATGTGTGTTGTAACTAGAGGAAAAGCAAACGATACCACCAGAGAAAGGTTTTAACTTTCTGCTCTAAACCCTTAACAGCCGCTCACAATATGACATTTTCTGTAAAATAGCAGCAGAGTTTGAGAGAAAAAAAGAATTGATATTACCATGGAATCGATTGCCTAACTCTCATAATTGCCAATTTAATTGCTAACAAAAGAAGAGACATTACAAAAAACAACATTAGCTCAGTCGTCTGAATGATTTTAAATTCGCCCTGTCACATCAAATTAACAAGATTATATTTTTTAATATTTTAAATCGTGCCATCTCACCATTTAGCGCCATTTATATAATGATTTGGGTTTTATTGGTGGAAATAAATGAATCTGTTATCTTTTTTCTGGAGAGAGAATGGGGCCTTCATTGTGAACTGTTTTTCTGTGTTGCTCATACACACACACACACACACAAACCTTGTCAGAGATGGAGGAGATACAGCGGATTTATCCCCCGCTTCCGGCCGCTTCTCAGCTCATGATGGCAACTGTATCTATAGCCGCGCTAACACCAGGGAGCAATAACGATGATATCCGAGGTTAAAGGTGTCAGATTTTGACAAGCTATGTCATCATTATCAGCCAGTTTCTTTGTGTGTGTGAGCAAGAGACATGGCAGGCTCAAGGTATTTACTTTACAAATCCTAGTCTGAGATGTAATGGGCATGTAATGTTTGAAACTCAGTGTGCGATATAGGGTGTTGTTAGCTTTAGGTTTTCATCTAAATCTGCCTAAAGGGCAAACAAACTCCATGTATTTAGCTTGAAGTCAAACCTTGCAATCCTAATATAGCCAAGGGAAACAACAGCATGTGCCATAAAAATACAGTGGTAGGATAAGCCCATAGAATTGAAGACACACCATTTCACCTTTAAAAGATTAATTTGAGAAATTCACCCAAAAAAAAGCATCTATCGCTCAGACTCTATTAAATCCATCTGCTGTGATGTGTCATTTGAGACTTTATCCTCTCTTTTCAAGTGCACCTCTTTGCATTTTTTTAGGCATGACTAGGTTGTCAAAGGATCAAAGTGCCAGTGGAGCGAGCAGGAGGCTGTTTAACATCGTAACAGATAGTGAAAGGGTTATCTAGCTTGCCATGAAGGTTTTCTGTGAAGATAGGTTGTGTAAGGAGAATGCAAACCTACACTGACTCAACTGATGCCCGTATTCATTAAAATGTATCTAACCTAAGTGTTTTTTCTTCTTGGAATCTCTTTCCGTGAAACACTTTTTATGCAAATCAGATTAGGACTTAATCCTCCATTTAAGAGTCAAGGAAATTTCTCTTCTGCACTTGACCGATCTTTCAAAGCCAGTGTGGCAAAGTGTCAGAAACAGTGTGGTAACAGAGACGTATGGCCAGATGGGTGTGGAGAACAACAGTCCTAACTAAATGAGAATAAAAGAAGAAATTGTAATTAAAAAAAATGTATATTGATATATACTGTATATATTTGTTGACTGGAAAACCAGCGCAACATCTAAACATTGTCAACATCTAAACATTCCCAGTTTGTCCCATCAATCTGCATCTGCTTCCTTGTCTCCACCCTGCCTTCTCCTGATTCCTTTATTTCCACGTCTGCCTCTTTTGTGTCTCATGTCTGTGTCATTCTTTATCTTTTCTTTTTTTAAAAGGGCCTGGTTCTTCCTTCTTTGTTAACGTGACAAATCTACTCTAATGACTCTGCACTAGCTCTAGGCATCTAAAACCTAAAAACTCACTCCCTTTCTTCAGACCCTTCAGTCACTCTGCCATATTATTCCGCCCCTTTTCTATAGCCTTTTTAAGCCTCGGCATTTCATTTTTTGACAAAGTAATTCTCTGAAAAACAAAATGAAAGATTGCTTGGCTCTCATTCATTTTCCGGCAGCACCACCCTTTGCCGTGCTGACAACATTGACAGACTTTGTGCATCACAGGCGGCTGTCATGTTGACATTTTTGTCACAACACAAGCATGCTATACTTGAGTTATTGTGATATGCCATGCCTTGACACCTCTAACTTTATGATGGTAGTCCTTCTCAAGTTACTTCTCTAATAGTTTTATTCTTGTAGACCAAGTTGAGACCAACTTTGAGGGCTTGAGCAGGTGGCCACACGCTCTTTCTCAGTTCACTTCTACGACCTCATTATTTATAAATGGCAAGATATGCATCGGTGCCATAGCAACAATCATTTCCCTCATCCCAAAGCAAGACGTTGGATGCAATCTGAGTTGAGTATTTTAGACTGTAATTGGAAATACTCTTCTTTACCGTTCAAGCCCGGATACAGTTGTATAATGAAATGTTTTAACCTCACAAGCAAACAAAGACAACAGTAGAAAATAGAAGGATATCTTTTTTTGTGCCTTCTCTCTCACTGTCATGGGTGGCAGCGTATTGCGTTTGATGCCTGCGATAAGACTCGGGGCGGCTATAATGAGAATGCGAAAGGCACACTCATTAAACTGTGTGTGTGTGTGAACAAACTCAAAGTGAAAGGAGAGAGAGTCTCATTTAAATTCTCCCATTCTCAAAAGGCCAAGTCAGTGAGGAGAATAAAGCTGCGGCCAAGCGGCCTGTTACAATCGGTGGCAGTGTTCGCGCGTGAGACACAAATAGTTCAGTCCAGCACATGAGCAGGGGTCAGTGCAGCCACAGTTCTGCACAATCCTTCATGAATGTAGTTGAGGAATAGAAGTGGGATGTATTGTGTGGCAAATAATATAACCTTTTTGCTACAAGAATTTTAGTGTGAGCATTACTCAGTTCAATTGTATTTATATAGCCATATATCAATGCAGTGCCTCAGAGGACTTAACAGACAAAGCTGTAATAGGTATACAATATGACAATAAAATAAACAATCATTAGACACACAGACAATACTGTCCCAGGACATTCCCTGTCCTTAGACCCTCATAGCGGTAAGGAAAAACAAACATTAAACAAAAACATCTATTATCTTATTCAGTTCAACATGTTTATCTCAGTAAGTTGAGTTAGAGTGATTCTCAATGTGGTATAACCTCAACAAGAAAAACTAAGCGATTTAGTCAAAGCGTGAATTCACAGCTGCATTCAGTGTGAATCAGGCATAAAGCTTTTTGCATTGTTGCCTATGTAATGTACTATAATACAATAACAGATGTGAGGTCATTATATCGGCGGAACGCAATGCGTTCGGCGATATTATGGTTTCATGTCCGTCCGCGTCCGCGTCCGCAGATTGGCCGTGTGACCGCGATAACTCAAAAACGAAATGCCGGATCAC
>JAVQKG010302593.1:0-12122 GCA_036025885.1 Hypseleotris bucephala
TGGGATTCCCCCGGAAGAGCTGGCTGAAGTGTCTGGGGAGAGGGAAGTCTGGGTATCTCTGCTAAGACTACTGCCTCCGCGACCCGGCCCCGGATAAGCGGTAGAAGATGAGATGAGTAGTGTAATTGAGGATCAGTTTGGTTCAGGTTTTTGTCCTTAATCCTTATGATCTGACACATTTTTTTCCCATTGGTTTAGACCCAGTCCTGGTTCAAGCTGAGTCCACTGTAATAGTGAGAGGTGTTGTTTTTGTTGATTTCTGTGTATTTCCATAAATATTTTTATCACTAGAGTATGATCATTATTATTGATTTAAAATAAACAAATAAATGGTACAGGCCTTTCCTTTGTATACTCTGGTTCTTGATGAGGGCCATGTTTCCATGAAAGGAACAATGAGAATGTAAATTTTGCAGCCCTGATTCAAGTTAATTATATAATAAATAATAATATATTACCAAACAATACTAGGGCATTTTATAGAAGAACAAATATAGCCTATCTATTAAGATTTGTTGCCACACTATTCTGACCACAGTACAGGAGTTTTTTCATTGAAATTACATTATAACTACACACAAATAGCAGGTTATTAACTATTTGTTTCCACTGTTTCCATACTATTAATATTATTGCGATGCTGTAGCCTAATGCAAAGCTTTACCAATATGCTTAAACTATAGGCCTATTTGAAATGGCAGTGGTTACAAAATTATGTAATGATAGTCTAAAACTCATAAACCTCCCACAAATCAATGTTTCTGGCTAAAGATTGACAAATACTGTATGTGGGTGCATGGGTCTGGGACTGTAAACCCGAATCCTGCATGTACATTTTGGTTTATGCCTGGTTTAGACCTGGTTTAGTCATGTTTTATTGCCTTTGTTCAAACTTTATTTGATTTGTATTTCTGGGTCTATGACCATGTTTTTTTGCTAGATCATGCAGATATTTGTGATTCCAACCCATGCTTAGATGGTGGCTCATGCCAGAGTAAATCAGACACAGAATTCACCTGCATATGTAAAGAACCATACATCGGCAAAAGGTGTCAAAAAGGTACCCTCCAAGTCCCCTTTCAAAATAATGGAGAAATATTCCTATGTTTAGTAAATATATTATGAATTTCAGTGAAACATATATGTGAGAATGTCAGATGTGGCCATGGCACCTGTGTGGTTAGCCTAAACAAAGCTCCATATTAAGAATGCAAGTGTAGACCCCCATACCAAGGTCCCGACTGCAGAACATGTGAGTATTGCCCATTCTTTCTACTTCAATTGTTTATACAATATACAATAACCTTAGCCTAACCAGTGGTTATCCAACAGTGGAATGGTAGTACATAGGCTCTTGAGTGGTACTTTTTTGCAATTCAAATGTTAAATTCGTTAATGTTTCAATATTTAATGACAGTTTTGGTTTTTCTCCTGCTTTGGTTTGAGTTTTGTGTGGGCCACATATATGTTTTATAATTGATTGAGGCAGTGTAGGCTTGCTTTATGGTTGATCTAGACCTGATTTAAAGTCTTGGTTTTGGCTTTTGTTGTCTCAAAGCAATATTTTGTCTTTGTCTATTATGTAAATTTTGTGTGTTTAGTGCCTAAATGTCCTTGTGATCCCAACCCTTGCCAACATGGGGCCTCCTGTATACCAGGACGGAGGCGCTTCTATTGTGCCTGTCCATTTGGTTACACTGGAAATTTCTGTGAAACTGGTAAATCACAATAAAACGTGTTTAACTCAAATTTAATATTTGTATCATTAATCTTTATTGATAGTTCCAGGTGACTGCTATTTTGGAAATGGAGAGACGTACAGAGGTGTGGTCAGCATGACAGAAAAGGGAGAGGAGTGTTTGGACTGGCATTCCTATTATATTTTGGCAAATGCAGGTGACCCTTTTAGTACATATACAGACTTTGATGGACTGGAATATAACAATCACTGCAGGTATTTGACAGTTGACCAGATTTCGTGTTAGATCATATATCTAACTTTAAATCAACATAGAACAGTTTTTAAACTACTAAATACATTATAGTATTGACTATTTCTAATTCTCTTTAGCTGAGACCACTCCCTCCACACCTGTGACCCCCAGTCCAGGTGTCCCTCAGTTTTCCCAGTGTGGGAAAGCTCGGTTGTTCCGGGCCAGTCGGATTTTTGGAGGCAGCAAGTCTTTCCCTGGAGCTCACCCTTGGCAGGCGTCTGTGCAGAATAAGGCCAAAGGCTCATATTTACCTTTTGGTCACATTTGTGGTGGGATACTTATCTCATCCTGCTGGGTCCTCACTGCTGGCCACTGCATGTAAGTATTATTTTGTTTAACTTCTATTCATATTGGCCGCTTGCTCATACAGTAATCCTGCCCCCATTCCAACAGTCTCCCTGATAAAGAATATCAGGTGGTTTTGGGAGGAGTGAACATCCTTCAACAAGAGGAGATAGACCAGACTATCCCAGTGTCAGACATCTTTGTTCAAGTGGAACTACAGAGAAACTCCTGGTGTTGTCTACAATGACATTGGTGGGTCCCATTTATCACTTACTACATTTTGCCAACAGATTTTACAATTAAATAATTTAATTCCTGTTACATGTTTCCAATTGTAGCGCTTCTGAAGCTCAAAGTCACAGACAGCCCTTACTGCGCAAAAGAAACCAACTTTGTGAAGATGGTTTGTCTACCAGATGAGCCCTTCCCTCCAGGAAAAGAGTGTATCATTTCTGGATGGGAAGCCACTGAAACTCGTAATATGTCAACAATTTAGCATTTAGTACAAATAAAGTATTTAGAACACATTATATTTAAATGTCTTTTTAATTTCTCATTTCTTTCAGAGGCGTACAGTAGTTCGTTGCTGAGTGCCCGAGTTTTCCTGATCTCACAAGAGAAATGCAGAGCTCCTCATATCTAAGGGAGTGTACTGGATGACTGTATGTTCTGTGCCGGGGTTTTACAAGGAGGCATAGATTCCTGTCAGGTTTGTAAATTAAATTATTATTTTTTTTTTGTATTTTATGGTTGGTTTATGTATTCATCTAATTATGTGCAGGGTGACTCTGATGGTCCACTGGTGTGTGAGAAGAATGGCAATAACTACATCATTGGTGTGGTGAGCTGGGGTGACGGCTGTGGACAGAAGAACAAGCCTGGAGTCTACGCTAATGTGTTACATTTCAAAGAGTGGATTCAAAATAAGATCAACTAAACTCTTAAAAGCATGAGCTTTCAGGTCAATGTGCTTTGAAAAAAACATTTTATCAGCAATAAAACCAAGCATTTACTCCCAGCTCAGCTTTGAGTTACAAGAGACACTGTTACAAACTTACAAGGCTGAACCAGCCAGAAAAAAAAAATACACAAGTCATGGGCCTACTGTCTTCACTGAGCCTTGCTCAAAGTGCAACATAGGTTTTGTCTGTGCTTCTTCAACAGTCACCATTACAAAATCTTTTAAAAACATTTACTCTTTGCTTTGCTGGTCATAACAAGATCCAGCTGCTGGATGTTTTCACAATGTGACCTTTGTTCAAAGTTTTTTTAACCAGGAAGCACCGGGTCCATCTTTAATGCCTAACCCCAACTTATACTTTCTATTTCTACATGCAAACATAATCCTTCAAATAAACTTGACATATTAGATATTTTACTTCTCTGTCTACTACAGTCTTCAACATGCTCATATCCTTCAACATCCTCTAACAAAATTCTGTACCTCTGCCACTAGTTTCAGCTGCACTATTTTTGCTTCACATGACACAAAGTGTAACTATTGGGTCATTTAAACAAAGCAGATATTACAAACAACTTAGAAATAAAGGTTTAAATCTACTTAACATGTTCTAGTATATAATACTCTATGCTTCCTCTATGGCCCCTTTGCTAGACATCGACCTGACTGAGTTTTGTATTGCTGCTGTGGAGGAGGAAGAGGAGCTAGTGGATTTCTTCTCCATAGACTTGAATGAGGAAGTGGTGGTGGTGGAGGTGGTCTTTTTCTGGACTGTTTGAATGGTCTTCTTCCTCTTGACGTGAAGCACCTCCATGGCGTCCATGTTGACTCCTCTCTGGACCTCCTCACTGGTCTCCACCTCCTCTGACGTCTGCTGCTGGTTCTGCTGCTGCTCCATCTGCTGCTGGTAGTGCATCTGAACAATATTTTATATGGGTTTATTATTAACACTGATGGGGTAAGCTATATAAGTATGTCAAATAAAGTTATCACCATTTATTTATAATTATTTACTATACTACCAATAAACCCATTTTTATTAGCTTACCATCATCATATGCTGATACTTTGCAATTGCCTCGTCAGTGGTAACTCCCTCAGTGAGCCCCAGTTCTGCAGCTCGTCGAGCGAGTTCAGCCTTGTGAGAGCCAGGAGGGGTCCAGCCCACTCCCTTAATCCAGTTCAGGTCTGACTTGTAGTTTAGCTGTCAGAAGAAAAGCAGTGTTATAATTAGCTAAACAGTAAAAGAGTGTTTAAGACAAATGGCTAACTGCAAACCACTCACATCGCTCTGCAGTTTGTAGGCTTGCTTGGCGTGTTTGACATTGAGCTGTTCGGGGTCGCAGGTGTAGTCGTGCAGTTTCTGGCGGTACTGTACGTCACTGGCCTGGGCCTGGCTCTTTTTGGCCAACAGGAACTCAGGCTGATCAGCGTGCATCTTGTACTGAGAGCGCTCCTCCTTAGACTGGCGCTGGTACTCCAGATTACTCTGTAGTTTAGAGGCCGCGAGAGAGTGAACCAGTTTAGGGTCATCCTCCACACAGCGCAGGCCGATCTGCTGACCCTTTTCCTTAAGGTGGGACTCTTTGTAACTCAACTGTTGAAAAGGGAAGAATAATTAAACATAGAGACAAGATGTTTTAAATAACCCATAATATCCCATAAATGCCAAGATAACTTACATCACTGGCTATTTTTCTGGAGGCCTTGGCAGTTTGGAAAGGAATAGCATCCAACCTTAAGTCATATCCGGAGGTCTTCACCTGCTCACCCTCTGCCTTATAAACTTTCTACAACATAAAAAAGTAAACAAAACATAATAAGTTTTCTTTTAAAATGTGCACATATTCAGCATAAAACAAATGTTTTTTTAAAATAAAATCTTACATCACTGATCTGCTGGGCATTGATCTTGGCTCTGACAAAGTCTGGATCATCTGAATGTAAGGTGTACTTGTGCATGTCATCATTCTTTCCTGATTTATACAGTCTCTGTGGACACAAAAAGCAAATGGTCACTTCATTTTATTCCAGGAGGACTTAAAACAATACTACATTTACAATATATATATATATATATATATAATTTATTCCAGCAGACCAATAATTTAATCTAATTTATTATAAAATGTAACAGTTCAGCAACTTTGTCTGACATACTTCACTACACTGCTGATAACTGGTCTTTGCATGGATGATATCTGGAGAGTCGGCAACTTGAGTAAACTTGAGATGTTCAGGAAGCTGACGATATTTCTTCTGCAAAATCAACATCAAATATAACAGACATTTAGTATCTCTTGATTTAATAGAAATAATTGGTATTGTAAACTCTTACCTCACTAATGAGCTCTCCAGCTTTTTTGGCTGACTCCAACTGAGGAGCACCAACACCATCCCAGGCCACTCCTTTCATGTAGTTCAAATCTGACTTGTAAAGTTTCTAAATAAAAACAAACCAAAACAATTTAACGTAGTTAATTAGTTAACTAACTACAGTATATAAGATGTACTATCTGTAAGGCCTATGCTCACCTCACTCTGGAGATCGTAAGCCTTTTTGGCCCATTTGACTTTCATGTCGTCAGGCAGCACAGTATACTCATGCAGCTTCTTCCTATAGTCCTGGTCACTAGCCAAAGCCTGGGCGTTCTTAGCGGCCACAATGTTGATCATGTCTGGAGTGAGGTGGTACTGACCACTGGTTGTCAGTGCGTCCTTGCGGTACTCCTGATCACTGACCAGTCGACCTGCCTGGAGGCAGTGAAGCACGTTCTGGTCGTCCAACACACTCTTCACACCAATGTGCTTCCCCCTCTCCAGCAGATGGTTGTGCTTGTATTGGTACTGCCACAAAAATGAAATATTTTATTATAAAGGGTTACAAATAACATTCATATTAACATTATTTCAGTACATACATCACTAGCAATGTCGGTGGAGCTCTTCGCAGACTGGAATGGGATGTCCTGCATGGTCAGCTTGTAGCCTTGAGCCCTCAGTGTGTGCCAGGACTCTTTGTACTTAATCTGAATTGAGATGGACATAAAGCAAATGTACTAAATGCTGTAGAATAAAATGTATAATAAAATATAATATATACATAACACAATATATAGACTTTTTATGGGTAATAGTTCAGAAAAATAGTTTTACATCACTAAGGTTGGATGCATTGATCTTGGCTTGTGTGAGCTCTGGCCTCTCAGTTGTGATGGTGTAGTTGTGCTGGTTACTGACCCCCTTCTCTTTGTACAAACGCTGGGAGTGAACATTGCACTTTAAGTAAATCGCACTTTACACTGCACAAATGCACACAGAGAATCACAGAGGCTGACTTACCTCATTTGTGATCTGTCCACTCATCTTGGCATGAACAATATCTGGAGAGTCAGTGACAGATGTGTGCCTAAAGTTGTATGGCTGTTGACGATACTTTTTCTGTTGTAAAGAGAACATCAAATCTATTAACAAACATCTTTTTGAACAGTATGCTGTTCTATGCTTAGCTTGTGTTTTGTTAGAAATCTTACATCACTGATGAGCTCTGTAGCTTTCTTGGATCCTTCAATCTGCAAAGCACCAGTTGCAATCCAGGCTGCACCTCTCAAGTAGTTCAGGTCTGAGCGGTACACTTTCTACATGTAAACAATTGCCAAAAATAAATAACTACGTATCCAATTAATGGCCCCAATTAAGTTTCCTAAGATCAAAAAGTGCTTTCCTGACCCTGTTCATTGATGTAAAATAGGTAATCTGTCATAATATTGTTTAACTTTAGTCCCTCTTCTTGCCTCTACAGCAACATCAAATCAAACTTTGAGGGTTACCACTTTGACCAATGCTCGTTGAGCTTGACTTTATTACCTTCCCTGCCATCTATAGACTACAGACAACCTACTTTACACTTTATATGACAGGGTTAGAGAGTCAGATAGTTAAAACTTTATAATATTTTGTTTTTAAACTTATTTTAGTGAACTTATACTTGTAATTGATGTCTTTCTTACATCACTCTGTAGTGCATATGCTTTCTTGGCAGCTTGCAGCTTCATGTCATCAGGGAGTGTGGTGTACTGGTGCAGGGTCAGCCTATAGTCTTGATCACTGACCAAAGACTGGGCTTTCTTAGCGTGAGACACCTCCAGCATGTCCATTGGCAGGTGGAAGTTGGACATGACCTTAGCCGAGTCCTGCTTGTATTTGATCTAGATATAAAATGATTAAAAGTAAAGCTATAGTATCATATGACTTCTTTTACATTATACTTTCTTAGTTAAGAATAGAAGCACTCACATCACTCTGTAGTTTAGTAGCATGGACTGAGTGAGCTATGTTGATGTCATCCTGCAGTCCCTTCAGTCCAATCATCTTTCCTTTGGTTTTCTCAAATTCTTCTTTGTACTTTTGCTAAATTTAACATGACAGAATTGATTAACTGTTAATACATACTTTTATCCTGACTAGAAACGTTGCAATGTCACAAGGTAGAGATAAGTAGTGGTATTCAGCTATATATAACTTAATAACAAAGTGGTCAAGCATGTGATAAAGCCTACATCACTGAGGATATCTGCAGAAGCTTTGGCCGACTGGAAAGGAATGGCATCCAGACTCAGCTTGTAGCCGCCATCACGTAACTTAGTCCATGACTCTTTGTACCGGCTCTGCACAAGGGAAAATGCAAAGTTTAGACAAATAACAGGATATTTTCAAATGATTTGGAAGTGTGGTTTACCTCACTGATGTTCATAGCATTGACTTTGGCTTGCATCATCTCAGGCAGCTCTCCGCTCAGAGTGTACTTATGCTTCACGTCTTCACCCTTCTCTCTGTATAACCTCTGTACAGACAAAACAACATGTACTTAATACAAACTAAATTACTACAAGTCTTGTTTTGTGCTTCAATACTGAAATTAAAAAATATTCTTACATCCACAGCCAGTTTGTTGCTGAGTTTAGCCTGGACCATCTCTGGGGTGTTTTCAACGCTGGTAAACTTCAGGTTGCTGACATTCTGTCGATACTTTTTCTGTACAATAAAAATCCATGTGTTACATTATATATCATTACATCATTACAGTTGGTATTTTGGTGAAACAGAATCTTTGGTGAAACTATCTAAGACACACATAATACCTTGTTTTCTAACCTCTTTCACCCTGTAATACAGTTTTTAAATGACACCCTGTAATACAGTTTTTAAATGACAGCATGGTAGAAAGGTATCACTATTTTAGACTCCCTCTTCAAAAAGGTAGAAAATTCTCTAATTAGCAGTGTATATTTGGACAATGTGCCAGCTTTGGTTTCTTAATAACCTGCTAGTCCATTTAGACCAGTATAGACTACATACTTGACCTAGTTTTTATGGAACACAAATGGTCAGTGACTCTTTAAATACATCTGACCTATGTTGTAAACCTAGATACTATGTGCCTGCCTGTCACAGATTATGCAATCATGCTTTTCACTTTTTCATGTCTTCTGTTTTGTCAAGAGTAATTAAATAAAAAAGTACTCAACTAGCAATTTGATTCAAAGTCTTAACCATATATTAAAAGAACCATAATTCATAATTATTTAAGTTTTATCACCAATAAATAATATATAAAGATTTAACAATCTTTCAGCTTTAAGGCCACACATTCTAGGTCATCTTAATGGAGCGTACCTCACTAACAAGCTCTCCAGCTTTCTTTGCCTGTTGGACGTCCAGAGACTTAGAAGCCTCCCATCCGACTCCCTTCATCCAATTTAGATCAGACCTGTACTGTTTCTAATGGCAGAATAAAACATACATAACATTTTACTTTTCAATGGTAAAATCCTGTTGATCTTTTTCAATGTATCTAGCAGTGACTTACATCACTTTGTAGGCCATATACCCTCTTGGCCCAGGAGACATTCAGATCAGTTGGCAAAGTTGTATAGTCATGGAGAATAGTCCTGTATTTAATGTCTGTGGCAATATCTTGAGCTTTCTGGGCATGACTGATGTTCATCATATCCAAAGACACGCTGGAGACAACACAACACAATATTTGATAAGTTAAGTTCCATACACATATATTAATATAAAAATAATAATGTTGCAGATCCTCACTTGTACTTGTTCTTATTGTCCTCATATTTCTGTTTGTAAAAGCGGTCGCTCTGGAGTTTAGTGGCCAATGCTGAGTGAGCCATCTGAGAGTCATCCCTCACCGACTTAATCCCAATTACTTTACCTTTGTTTTTCTCATACTTTTCCTTGTATTTGACCTGCGGTAAGAGATATTAGTTGTAGACCCAGTGAATAACCCATTTTCACTGTATTAAAAAAGAAAACAGCTACTTACATCACTGGCCAGGTCTCTCTTTGCTTTAGCAGTGAGGATAGACAGTGAGTCAAGACGCATTTCGAAACCTTTATCTCTCTGCTTCTCCCAGTTGCTCTTGTACACTTTCTGGAAATATTTATTATATATTTAATTAATAAAAAGTCAGAACAATACACTTAATACATGCAAATACAAATAGAGATCATTCTAAGCTTGTTGCATATTATTTAACGTCATGTTACCTTACTGTATTGATTAACTAAATTAGTTTGCTGCTACATGTGCACAGCCAGTGTACAGTCTTAACTGGGAGTAAACCACTGAAATCTGGATATTTTCCTCTTTATAGAGTTGACATGCTACAATACTATCAGTATTGCACCATAAGCAATGAAATAAATAAATAGTAGCTTTTAGTTGTTGTTTTTTTTACAATAAATTATGAATTTATGTCTATGCTCCAGTATGAACTTACATCACTCAGAAGCTCAGCGTTGGCCTTTGCTTGTCTGAAAAGTGGCTCATCTTTGGTCATGGTGTACTGGTGAATAATCTGCTCTGTTTTCTCTTTGTATGCCAGCTGACAGACCAGATATACACATTAGAGGCACATTTATACATTCACTGAGCTTCAAAGTCATGTAGACTTACATCACTCTGCAGCTCCTGGCTCTTCTTTGCATGTTTAATGTTGAGATCATCTGCCACCTGAGTGAACCTAATGCTGTCTGCCTTCTGCCGGTACTTGGTCTGTTAAACGAGAAATAGTAATGAATACAATTTAAATTCAAACCATCTTAATTCAGATTTACCAAATGCATATACTTGTACTAACATCACTCAAGAGATCTCCAGCTTTTTTGGCCTGTTCAATGTTGAGACATCCCTCCGTTTCCCATCCCACTCCTTTCATCCAGTTCAGGTCTGACCGATATTGATTCTGCAGATCACCAGGAGAGAAATTAAGCATAGTTCATCCTCTGAATGTAGTTTTAAAGGAGACTAAAATTTTCTTACATCACTTTGCAGTGCATAAGCTTTCTTGGCCTGCTGGACCTTAATGTCATCTGGCATCACAGTGTAGTTGTGCAGCTTAGTGCGATACTCCAGGTCACTTGCAAGGGCCTGTGCTTTTTTGGCATGGCTAAGGTTGATCATGTCCTTCGAGCATGTGTACTGAGACTGGCTTTCCTTGGACCCTTTCTTATACTCAATCTGAAAGATAAACAGAAGATATTAAGGTCACTCAATTTAAACAAAGTTAATTATGTATTTGATATGATAACTTACATCACTGTTCATCTTCGCCACTTGAAGAGAGTGTAGAGTTTTTGAGTCACTTATGTTGACTCCCATTGCTCTCTCCTTGTTTTTCATATAGCTTTCTTTGTATTTAATCTGAAACACATGCTTTTTGGTTAATTTAATGTCCCTGCCTTTTTATTTCATTAAATTCCTTTCGGTTTGTAGTTAGTCTCCTCTATCCTTGATGCTGTACCATGGATGTGCTGTACTCTGTATGTCTGTGTGTGTGTTGTTGCTTACGTTGCTGGCCAGATCCCGAGAAGCTTTTGCAGCTCTAACCGCCATGTCGTCCACACCAGTCTCACAGGCTTTAGACTTGGACTTCTCCCACTCCTCTTTATATTTAATCTAAATTCATAATGACGAATTTATTATAAAAAGTTTTTTTCTACAATACTATTATTTTAATAAACATGCAGTAAAGGATGCATATGTGTTTGTACATGCATTTCTGATTAAATTAGGAACTTACATCACTACACAAGGCAGCGTTAGCTTTAGCGTTTTTAATTTGTGGCAGGTCCTGCGACAGTGTGTACAGGTGCTTGGTCTTTTCATAGTCAGCTTTGTAATTCAGCTAAAAGTAAATGAACACCATGGTGTCAACACAGTAATTATTAGTATGGTGCTATGCTAAAATGCATTGATAAATAATGATAAAATGATTCATACTTACATTGCTGGTGAGTTGTGCATTCTTCTTTGCGAGAATTATCTCAGGAGTGTCTGTCACAGGTTTATACTTCACCTGGTCAATATGTTGCTTGTAGTTCTTCTGTAGTCATTAAACAAAGGCATCATTTAGCTACAGTCAGTCTACATTCATTTAGCATTTCATTTGATATGACTGAACGTATGGACTGAACTCACATCTTTGAGAGGTTCCAGTTTCTTCTGACTTTGGTAGCCTGGGGTGAGTGTGGCTTGGTAGTTGTATTCCTGTTCAGAGCCTTGTTTGTACACAATCTAAAATGCAAATTTTCAGTATATCACTCACTTACACAATAATATAAAAATGGTATATGGGTGTACAATTTCTTTTTTTTTTTTTTTTTTTTTTTACAAATGTATATCAAATACTTACATCACTGGCCAGCTTTCCTGCTTTCAGAGCGTGCATCGTTTTTTTGTCAATTCCTTCATAGTGACCCTTCATATCACTAGTGTACTTCTCCTTGTACTTGTTCTATCAAACCCAAACACAAGACATTTGAATATATTACTCAGTAAAACATGCTTCTTTCGAGGAGTA
>JAVQKG010302619.1:0-10601 GCA_036025885.1 Hypseleotris bucephala
TATGGTGTGGTTTTGGTATGGAGGTTTTAGGTTATTTTTAACTATTTATTAGAACGTGAACATCCCTTTATTTTAGCAGTGGTTTTAGCCAATTAGCAGGACAGTATAAAAGGCGCCTCTGCCCAACACTTGAGGTTCTGCTGCTGGAGAAGTCACTGCTCCTCTGATCTCCAATTGCACTTGCACTTTTTGGCATTTGTACTTTGTTTTTGCAAATATGGAAGATTGAAAGAAAAATTTAAAAATGTTGACCACGCCAGTTCCTGCCGCTGACTTCTATATTCCGCACATCACTTAACTCCAACCGCTAAACGGCTAGCTACCTAACAATGCTCTTTGGTATAAATAAAATTTAATTAATTTTAACCCACACGTAAAAGCCACTTTACTTGGTACACATCATGGGTTCCCCATTGGGGCCAGGACTCCTCTCAGTGGGACTTTCCTGGTTAAATAAAAGTAAAAAAAAAAAAAAACTAGTAAAGTGACACTAATTTCCATTAGTGTTACTGTCTATCACTTGAAAATACTAAGGGCATTTTTCTGTAACGTATGGCCTCAAAAATATATTTTCTCTCATAGAACCACTGCTAATACGACATATCTGACCATTCTCTATAAGTGCTGGTCCCTGGAGATCAGCTGTTTTTGATTGCTCATACCAATACACTAAAAGTCACCAACATTGTATTTCCTCTTCCATTCTGACACTTTGTCTTGGATCAGATCCTGTCTCGTGACTCAATTCATTGATCTGATACCAAGTGATCTTTTGTTTTGAGATATCTGTATTTGGAAAAGGTGGCCTGTGAGTAGAACTTCTAAGCCTGTAATGTAAAACTGCTATGGCTACCAGTCATTGCATTTTGTGTCTATTGTCCACAGCTGACGACTTTGCTGAATGACTTGTTTAATGCCATCAGCAGTCTGTCAGGTTTAATTAACACATATCTACAAATCTGTCAGCAATTACTACTACACCCAAACACTTAGTGCAAATCACAAATTTAAGGCAAAAGCTTTGTTTACTGTGCAAGCTTTTTATTTTCAGTGCGTTCCCACAAAACAAATACTGGTTAGAGTTTTGTTTGATACAGCGACGTTCATGTTTATTTTGTCATTTTGATGTTGCAAAAATGGAGGGATTGTAAACCATGATAATTGAATCCAGATTTGGGCTTTATTTAATTTGTAGCTCGGCATGGAGTCATCTTGATTTAGATTATAGCTCAGTATAAACTGCTGCTGCTTATGTCACTCAGGGTGAAATTTCATTTTGACATTGTTGTGCCCTAGTCATCTGGATGTGCTTTTCTGTGAAGTGGTGTTCTCAAGCTATCACTCTTCTCAGTCAGAAATAGAGAAATAACAATTTTCAGTAATTTATTCCATATTTACATGCCGAAAACGGCAACAATCTTTCTGTGTATGTTAAAAATTGGCAAATAAATACATCAATTTGCAAGTTGCACATCAGTAGAATTAGTTATATGGATGGCAACCTTAAGCTTCACTTTTCTATGATCAGGATTTTCAAATGTTTTTAAGATTAACCTGCTGTGTTTGGGCTATAGGTGGAGTGATGGACATTTGATAAATATGGTTATATAAGGTAACAACATCACCAACAGAACTGCTGCTCACTTAATATTTCATCCACTTAAAACATGGTCAGTCAGTGTATGTCTAGAGATTCAGACATTTTGTTTTGAAGTTGATACAGCAGTGGTGAAAACGGCTGTAAAAATACAAAGATAATCCCTGTGAAAGTCAATTGAAGAACACCTGTTTGTCACTGATAGATCCCCTCCCTCTAAAGCCCAAATGGATATCATGAGCAATGGGCCCCATCCTAACTTTATCCTTCCTCTTTCCCATTAACACTAATGTTTTTTTCTGCCATAGCTTGTTTTCCCTCATATTCTCTTACGGTGCATGTCTAAATTCCAGTAGGGGGTGGGTGTAAGGCAGGGGTTCAGGGTTTGGGAGGGTTGTGTTGGAGGGCCAGCTGTGTGCCAGCTGCGTGCCACTGGAGCGCTGAGTGGCGTGGAGAAAGGCCTATTATCTCCCACACGCATATAGTCTGTGTCTCTCAGTTTTCACACCCCAAGAAATCAGACATACTCTGCTCGATCCATCATTGTGTTTTTTATGAATTTGGCCTTCTTTAGTACACTTAAACATCTATTGGACAAAGTGCCAGATCTTCATACTTAACTCTGGTAGTTCCCTTTAGTGAGCTTTGTAACATAATAGGTTATCAATTTTCCATACTTAAATTTGTAGCTTTACTTTTATATAGAGCAATAATAATATCACATAATATTGAGATCATTATTCATTTATTCCACAGACAAACTGACGTTGGTAAGATACCTCTAACGACAATATGCCCTGGAGCAGACTGACTGAGATGTGGCTGTCATACCACATCTACGGAATATCCAACCACCAAGGGATTGTTAAGATGGAACTGAAAATGACGTACAGTATATGCAGTATATGCATAGCTGGATGCACCAATACACTGGCCCAACATTGGTGTTGGCCAGTATTTACACTATTGGCCAACATCGCCATCATCACTGTTTAGATGCTTGATGTTAACCTGTTGAAGATAAAGAGCCCATTGAAAAATTCTAAATTTTGTGTGACAAAATGTGGTAAAAACAGTTTTGATTGCTTATTTAATACATTTAATTTATTTAATGCAGTAATTTCATATCAGTCTCAAGAAACAGCTTACAAAACATGTTTACAAAATATTGGTATCGGTATCGGACAAATTGATTACTGGAATATCAGTATCAACCAAGACATTTCATACCAGTGCATCCCTAGCTAGATGTATATTCACCTCTCTGCCCCTTGTCTTTGCTCACACATATGTGCAGCATTTCAGATGGCCTCTATATGCCACCCTTTGCATGTCACCATCTCTGACACACCAAACTAAACAAGTCATTAGAGCTTGCTTGGATGGTCCATACACACAGTCTAACGTGTCTGCTCTCACTCACTCAGCCCCGGCCCCACTGCACAGCTGCTGGACGCCTCTCACTGCTGCTAGGATATAAGCAATTAGCGGGGAAGACCTTTTAGCTCTGCCAGCTGATTTGTGTCCAGCTCCCTTCTGCATATGCCTGTAATTCACTTCGACATTTCATCTCCTTAGACTCGTCACAGTATTTTATTATTATGCATGGCCGCCATATAAACAATAATGATGAAGTAATAATCAAATCGGAGGTAATATAATCATTGTGTTTTCCCATGTCCACTGGTTGAACTGGTGGGGGACAGCGGCTAATAAGTGAGCTTTTCTAGTGTGTATGGACTAGTAGAGGAGGTCTCTGGAGAATGGATTGGAGGCAGCCGGGGGGAGTCTTCCCAAGTCAGCCCATGGGGAAATAGATGACAGTTACACTACCCTCCGGCCAATTAACTGTCATTCTAGCTGTTGGTTTAACTTGCTGACCTTACCTCTTCTCTGACTGTTTGTCTTATCATTTCCGGCGAGAGAGGACCTCATCTGTGTATGTAAAGCTGACCGCTGACCTTCAGGAAAGAAGAGGAATAAAGGTCATAGTTCATCCGCTGTATATTTCTTCAGCATGACAAGCAAATATGGCGAGGGAATTCTTGAGGGAATTAGAAGGAGGAGAGAAGGTCCTGTGGGATTGAAAGAGAGCTATCTGTTATTACTTCCAATTACTCCCCAATCTCTCGCTCTATCTACCTGTAAAATGACATTAGATATGGCTGTTCTCATGCTCTTTTGGAGATGAAGGCTGGGGCTTCTTAGTGATGAGGCCCATGGGAGCTTCCAGGTCCATACCGCTTGCCCTTAAGTTATTAGCTAACTGAGCGTATTCACAGATCTGAGTGAGCTATGTAAATTTCCTCACTTGCATGGAGCACACACATTAAAAGAGGCCCATTATGCTATACCTCAACATTTTTTCAGCTTTCCACCATGTTGATTTCTTGTCACAAGCAAAGTTGGAGTTGCATTGTGCTTTAATAATCCTGTATTCTGAGGCGTCAAAATTCTCAACAGCTGAAAACAGCTGGTTTCACCTTTCTACGTATTATCTGGTCTGCAGGGAAATAGAGTGCCTTAAAGGCACATGCACCAATCAGATCAAACATTTCAAAAACATGTATACTGTGTAAGTTATGAAACATCAAATGCTTTAAAGAGGTAAACCAAATATATTCAAAAAGCTTGAAAAAAAAGCATAATATGATCCCTTTCATGACCTTTAATGTCTGCATAACATGGCCGCCATGTTTGTGAGTGTAGTTTTGAATGGGAGCAGAGTTCCATTGAGTGGCGCCGTCTTTGCATGACAACAGAGCTGGGAGGGATCTGTTTGCAAGAGCACCACTTCATTGTGCCCTTGTCTTCACTAAACTATGGAAAGCCAACACAGCTGGAGGTGGCAGGTTGCATTATGACTGAATGCTGAGCTTGTTCAGCCACTTCACTGCCTTGTGAGTCACAAGGACCTGCACTTCCTACTTCCTGTTCTTCCCGACAAGAGATAGGCATAAGATTTGACCTTACATTGTTGCAGATGGAAAGCATTGTCTTCATTGTGCTTGGATGACTCCTGATTGGTCATTCAAGATGCTATAAATACAGTAAATGACATATGCACCAAAATTATCAGTGATTTGCACAATTTCTATAATTATGGGCAATGCCCATATTGTAAAGAAGTACAGTATTTTCTTCGATACATGTTGCATTAAGGATTTGTGCCTTCATTTTACATAAAATTTTATTTTATTAGCCTTCTGAAATTCTGGTTGCATGACACAAAAATAAAATAAAATTGCAGATTAGGATTTGATGAAGATACGACTAACTCTTTATTCACTTGGTTATAGTACCATAATTTTAAATGTACCATCGAAACACATGCCCTACTACAGATCATATAACAATCTCTCATTCCGCTGCTGAATGACTAAGTAAGGGGGGCCTTTCATTCACAAGTATAAATGCTTACAAAATGCTTGCCTGGACGCACATAAATGCACTGACACATTCACACAGTGGTGGTGCAGGCTTGGCCTCCACTCATTTGCATGGCAATACCATTATCTGTCTGTGGGGCGTCGTGCCTGGGGTGACTGACAATGCACCTGACAACGAGTTTATCTAATGACCGACAAAACTTTAGACAGGAGCTTTCTCTTTTCTTGTACACTTTAAAATTGTTTTGTAAAACAGGAAAAGCCACTAGTTCCTTTGTATTGGGATAGATTTGAGTTTCTAAAAGTTAATTTAATGTAACCCATATTTCAAAAGAGTCATGTCTGAGGGTCATTGTGGCAAATGCAGTAAATGCTTTTCTCTTTGTATTTTTGTATGTACTGTATCTTGCTGCTTATATTTTTTATTTTCATTTATTTATTTTTTTCATATAAATTTCCAATCTATCGCATCCAGACCCTTTTCTGGAGATTTCCAGGCATAGCCGATTTCTGAGCCTACTGGTTGACCTGAGGAGAATCAATAGCAGGGTTTTACAACATAGACACTGGTAGGCATCATCATTACACAGCACAGCCCTCTCACCTGCTGTTATCGACCCCTTTTTCTCAGTTTTACAGCAGCACTCGGCTTGTCGGGTGATGTCATGAACGCGTGTGTCTGGTTCGGAGCAGCAAAGCAAACAAAACCTGTCTGGGTCATGCAGTAAAGCGGCTGGCATGTATCTACCGCTATCTGTGTTTAAATAAATAGCTATTGGTGGTGTGTTGTGAAATGTAGCCCCGTGATAAGTTAGAGCAGCCGTGTCCATTGCTGGTAAAGAAGTGTGTTGTTCCACTGTTGGTGTGGTACAAATGGCTTAGCTGTGATTGACTAAACAATTGTGGACTTTTCCTATTTTTGTAGAATGGTTAGCCAACAGTATATTTCCCAGTAGAATGTAATTCTTTCTTTGCTGTCCACTGAATGAAAAACTAAAAATACATCAATAATAAAACTAATACTAATACTTACAAGATAAATTAAAATAAATAAATGATCAATTTAAAAGGTAGCATGCAAATTTAAAAGAAATATGAACAATGTAGAAATATAAATTGTGCAGGATAACACAACACACACCTAAACCAGTACGCATTACTAGTTAGCAAAGTTAACACTTTCAAACCTTGATTGATATGATCTGATTTCCCACAGGATGAAAAAGTATTGGCCTAACCTAGCCTTGTTACCTCATGCACAAATATATATATACTACTAATTAATCCTTTTTGTGATTTTTGTTTTTATCATGCCATGATAACACACATATAAGTAATATTATGTTTGTATGAGAAAATTAACAGGTCTGATTAGTGTAAATTGTGATTTTGTATGGAAACTATGACAAACTGAAAGCAATGCTGTTTATTTTAGTTCTATCTGTGGGCATCAGGTGCAAACTCATGCTGCCATTACTTTTATACCGATCCCTGTTAAAGATGCGTCATGGATCTTGATTCAATTTCATTTAGCTGTAAACTGCAAGTGGAAAAGTAAATCAATCTTGGCTCTCATATTACCCAAGAGAGACCTCAGTAAGTTAAAGACATTAGACTTTTTATAGAGTTGCATGTTGGCACAAAAGTGAAAACAGTATATGAAAATCTAGCTCGTAGACGCCGTGTGTTGCTACTGATAGGGAGGTGATGGATTTAACCACTTGGGTATTGTGAAAATGAACTGGTACTAAAGAGGGTGTGGATCAGGAGAAGGACAACGCTGCTGATAATCGTGGGACTTTCCAGCGTGGCCCACATCCGCACCACAGCTTACTTTACATTACCATTATTAAAAAGGAGAAGAGCCTGTTAATAAAGTCTATTAATCACACCAAGGGAGTCGGTTCATTGGTTCACCCTCTCGAGAGGGTCTCTAATCAATCAAGCAGGCTGCTAATGTATTCATGGAGGATGTAAGAAAGGACTTGTTTGACAGTGTTCCAAGGAGGAAGAATTTATTAAGTTCTCTTTACCAGTCCTAACTGTACAAGAGAGAACCCCTTCCACCCCAAGCCACTGACCTCATCCCCTTTGACAGGAACTGTGAATAAAAGACCCTTCATATTGTATGAAGTCTGTACAAATATTGGAAACGTCCAAAATATGTCCTCTCATTAACAGTGATCGGTGAAAGCTGGAGTATTGGTATTTGTCAGATATGCTCTGAGTGTAAAGGCACTGTTGTACAAGGCCTCTGCTGTGTTGGGTGATGTAGAGACATCACTCTCCTGCGATCCTCTCAGAAGACGGAGAAAATGTGTCTTATTAGTTCACGTGAGGTGGTGAAATTCTGTGCTACACCGCTGACTAATGTACAAAGCCCCATGAGCGAAGTGCTGATGGTTTGCTGGGTCTCTGTTAGTGACGTGTGAGTTGAGCGGGTGAGAGGGTGGTTAAGTAACTCAGTGGTTGGAGGAGGATGAAGACCAAAACTAAACTAATCAAGCTAAAATATTACTGCAGATTTAATTGTTATCAATATCATTTTCTTTTCTTTTATCTGATTAATCAATGTTATTAATTAATTACTATTAATAAGACAAACATCAAAACAATGTTACAGTGCTGAACAGCAGTAGAATGAAGCAGAAATGTGTTATGTGTTTGTCTATCACTCTTAAATACTGGATTATATTTAGTTGCACTAAAACTGCACGCTTACATCTGCATACAGTACGCTTGCATGTGTGGCTACATGTTTTACAATTTTGCTATGACCTTTAAGTACAAGTACAAGCATGCACATATGACAGTATACTTTTTCTAAATTATTTTACTATGACTTTTATGGCACATGTATTTTTAGAAATACTTTCTCTGCAAGTCTCTTTTGTGTATCATGTTTTTGTGTCCAGAGAACCACTGATTAAAGACAAAAACATAAAAGATCAGAAAATTCTGTTTTGTTTGGAATTATGTATGAATTAAACTTTTAACCCCCAAAATAATGCATCGAAAAAGTGCATTCACTTTTTTCCAGAGTAAAAAATGAATGACAACTATGCCTTGCTTGAAAGCTGCATTTCCATAATTGTTCTGTAACTCGGCTATGTCTAAAGAAACTAAAGGGGGAGAAGAATGGCACAATCTTTCAGCTGAGTGAATGGCAAAAAGGAGAGAAAAAAAACTCCAACACAACGCCTTCGCTCTCTTTGGCCTGTCAGGCAGTCGCCCCCCATCTCCACTTGTTGCCTTTCTGCGTTGACTAAAAGAATTCCTCTCTGTATCCTCCATCAACAAAAGGCATGAAATCAGTGCCCTCCCTCTCTCCCGCTTCTACCCAAGAGAATGTCACTCCTTCTGGGCCTTTTGTCCTCTGCTCAGACCCTGCACAGAAACACAACAACCCCTCTCCCCGTGTTCTTCCCTGGCTATTCTTCAACGTACCGCACTTTTACTGTGCTAGTATCAACCATGCACAAGAGAGAGAGTTTGCACATTTTTGACCATAACAGACTATGGATTATTTTTTCCTTTCCGTAACAAGTTGCAGGGCTCGTCTAAGCTTGCAGATACCGGCATGTGGTGTGCAGTACATGTGTTCCCAGAAAGCAGATCCTAAATTGTTTTCATGCTAACACCCACATAGGGCATGGTATAAAAGGGCAGCCCCTCCGCTCTTGGGGTATATATGGGATACTGGGGCGCGGTCAACAGTGGCTCATAAAAGGATTAGTCCAGCGCACAAAGACAGTGGGCCACTTCTAAGCCCGCGACTAGATCCACAAAGGAGGTGACATTTGTCTGTCTCGGTGCAGGAGGAGGGGGTGTGGCACAATGTCCAGGCTGGGGGTAAAAGGACGCTAGCAAAAAAGAGAGAGAAGGAGTAGGAGGAGGTGACACTGACAGAAGGCCCAGGATGAGGTGAAAACACAAGTGACCCTTTTTCATTGGGACTTTTCAAAGGCCACCACTGGCCAATGAGCAGTTCTAGTGTTTATTTACTCCACTTATTTGCTTCTCTGATCGCTCCATTGGCTATGGTTTGAAAGATAAAAAGCCTTCTCATGCTATCTGCCAACCCAGTGACCAGCACCAAAAACAATTTTATTTATTTATTAGTTTGTAACTAAGCTACGAGCTACAATATAGCTAGTGTGGTTAGATTAATATAATCAAATTTATTTAGACACTGCAGGAGACATAAATTTACCACTTTTATAATTCATGTGTGGTGGAATATTTTTTTACTTAGCTTTGCTGTTGGTCACCTGTAGTTGATGGAGGCTTCTTCAAGTCACGCAAACCATAATTTACATAAATACACCTCTACAAATACCCTACATTGTTTTATCAGTGCCCAGCTCCAGGTTAATTTCAGGTTCACCGTGGGACATTTGCTTTCAGTAAAATATTTTATTATATAACAAGAAAAATATTATCTCTAGGCCTACCCTTTAAACTATGAGCTATTATTGTGGGTCAATATAAATTACATAGTTTGGACCCATAATTCCTCTGATATTTACCTCGGTAATAAAACCCGTCCCGATGTTGCCTGTTGCCCATTAGTTAGAATTAATGCACTTCAGGAAAAAAAAAAGACACGCACCACACCCTGCTCTGGAAACGGCCCCTCGTGCGTGCGCGCGTGTTCTCGCTTAGAGCTAAATGTTAGCTAATGCATTCCATTTACTCTTTGCAACAGGGAGCAGGTTGGACACGTAAAACGACATAAGCAGGCGTCATGATTACTTTGTTTCTGCCGAGGCATTTTAATCCCTAATTTCATGCAGTGATCAGAGGCGAGACCTTCCACTCTCAATGATTCGCATGCGTCCACAATCTCTCTCACACACATATGCAGAGGGCCACTGTCCCTCGGTAGCAGTTCAGCTCAGTCCCTCTTTATGGTGTTTGTGGCTTGCCCCATCAGAGAAAACATCCGGTGAACTGTGCGTGAGGAAATTACGTCCCGTGTGTCCTTTTACGCACAAGTTTGACGGAGCCCTCATACTTTTTTATGTTGTGATCTTCTTCTCCGGTCTATTGTCTTCTTTTTGTTTGATGCCCACTTTGTCCTTATGTACTGCCGGTCATTTAAGGGCATTTCCCACCACGAAAAAATTTTAGCAGGCTGAGAATATGAAGAAAAAGACTGGTCTAACATCAAGCAGCTGGCTGATTGCTCTTATTAATATGCATGACGCGGTTAGATGAGGCTCTGAAGGCAGATAATTGATTAGACAGAAAGGGAACATAGTGAGAGGAGCGGCGAACAGCTCCAGAGTGCCCCCGCGGATGAGATAGAGTTTGTTTTAAAATCGCCGCTCCAAACCCACTGAGGATACAGACAGACAGACATGCTGGCATGAAGTCCAGTTAGACAGAAGTAAGCAGACAGAAGCGCCTTTTTTGCTGCACTGACTTCTGTCAAACATTGAACAGACTTGTTTGGACGCAAAATGTAGGCTACTGAATGACTGTTCTATAAATATTAATCCAGAATGTAAAGCTTTCATTCCCAAATTGGTTAGTTTTTTCTTCTCTAATTTAATCTTTGACTAATAAATTTAATTCAACGTGTAGGCTAACTAACACAGGTTGGTATGTTG
>JAVQKG010302637.1:0-18710 GCA_036025885.1 Hypseleotris bucephala
CAAAGCCATGTTGCCCTTCACACTGCAACAGTAACTTATTATAGTATTATTAGTTAGTATGTTATTATCAATCTATTATTATAATCTCTAACATCATTAATTACACTGAACCTGTTACATGGAAACCAATGACAAGATGAACATTATTATTACATTTTGTGAGATTTAATTAGACAAAAAAGCAGTGACCTGAGACCACTATTAAGTTTGAACAGGTGTATGCCCTTGACTTTACTTTTATAAGACATTAAACTAAATTTATTTTTCGCTGAATTTGTTATTCCACCTCTCATAGCGCACAACAAAATAACACAATGCAACACTTTGATGGAGTGGCATTGTGCCCTATAATATCTCTTACTTTGCAGTAGGTCACTATGCTCTACTGCTTTAATAAACTATGAATGCACCAACAATGATTATTCATGTCATTCTTCAAAGGTCCTTGAGAGGATCTTGATGCTGCAGCAGCAGCGACTCAGTGTTACGTGTTAATTCAAGCTTGGCTAAGACTGTACCATCTGGGCCCTTGTACTTGATGATTAATGCCAAACACTTGATTCATATGTGCAATTGGTGTTTAATAAACAAGGATTTTCACAGATAAATGACACATACAAATGCTCAGGCTGCACTCATTCATACTAGCTAATTTGTGCTCTTTGGTAATAAAGCCCACTTATAATTGTGTCTCTCATATTCACAAATGTGGGGATTTTGTGATTAACATAATGTGGACTGAAAATAATCTCTTCGAGTCTGAGACGTCTTCAGACATATGTACATTAGACATTTTATTTAGTTTTACTTATCACTAAATGTTACCAGAAAACTACAGCATATTAATGTACAGATTAGGAAGAGTGTCTCATAATGCCATTTGCAGTTTGAAAATTAATTGTGTAATCCCTCTTTCCTTTGCTCTCATTATTCAAGACTATGTCAATGTCACCATAATTGCAGAAGGCTTCATTGGGATCCACAAACAGTAGGGACCGCACACAACAGTGACCTCTACAGGATGATATGGTTATTCGTGGTTCAGTTTTACAAGACTAAGAATACAACTTACCATATTTACAAATCACAAAAACTATAATTAATAAATAGTACTAGTAGAAAAATAGAACACAGAAATTACAGAAATATTACAAGAGAATCCAATGCAGAAGCTGAGACAGAGTGGCACAATGTTTAGTAATATCGTTTTCAGAAGTATTTGGTTATAATTTCAATGTTAACAAAATGAAAAGTGAGCTTCTGAATCGAAGAAAATGTGACCAAACCTTTCCACTTGTACATTGTGATAGGGTCCTCCCACTAATGCATCGGTGTGTGTAAGCTGCTCACATCTTTCTGTCTCTTTATGCTATTCTCAGTGATGTAGAGATCAGCTTTGAGAAGTTAAAGCGAGTGAAGCAATTACTAGAAGCCAAGGCAAAAAATAAATAAAAAATAGACACAAAAGTGAATTATTTTTAAAACACTTTACTTTCTTAACACCTAAAATATGTTACACAGTACTGTCTATATCTGAGTGCACTGCATATCAACACATCTTCTCACACCTTTTACTTTCGCTCCGACACAAAGAACAGAGCGGAGCAGTGTCTTTAGCGCTCTAAAGAGGAGAGTTATGGGAGAGTGCCAAGGAGCCAGCCACGCAGACCCGGGGCCAAGTGAACAGCATCGCACACAGAGGGAATGAATGATGCTCTGATAAGGGACAAAGTAAAGAGGGCAGACCAAACAGGAAAACTTCAACAGCAGAATGTGCAGGGCGTCTCCAGTCTGTGCAGGAAAATGTAAAAAAATGCCTTCTTGAATGCTTTTCGAAACATATCTTATCAGTGCAAAGTGTTATTTTCTCCTAATCATGTGTATACCTATATGTTAAATGCTTGAATAAACCCTGCAATTGTAC
Source organism: Hypseleotris bucephala (assembly GCA_036025885.1). Lineage (NCBI taxonomy): Eukaryota > Metazoa > Chordata > Actinopteri > Gobiiformes > Eleotridae > Hypseleotris > Hypseleotris bucephala. The sequence continues at coordinate 1,925 of JAVQKG010302637.1, forward strand.
CTATAACAAGTCGTTAATTTGTATGTCACATTTTAATGAAATATTCAGAAAAAAGTAATGAGTAAAGAAAAAATTAAAACGTTTTTTTGTGAGTATTGTCAGAAGATTTCATTTTTTATTAATGTGCGTAACAGTGATTTGCAGTTGTGACAGGGCTAATTTTGTCTGTTAATAACAGTAATTCTTAATGTAAAACAAGTATTAGGCAGTGGTTTAGCTCTGTCGGTAGAGCGTGTAGCCCATATTCATGCATTGTGAGTTTGAATCCAGCTCACGACAATTTGCCGAATGTAAATCCCCACTATTCACCCTGACTTCCTGTAGCTTACTGTCCTATCAATCAAACCAAAAATGACCAAAAATATATTTAAAAGTAAACCAAGTATTGACCATTAACATTGCTTTGTGCAGAGGGTAGCGGGTTCAAATCCCAGCTGGCACAATCATACTCCAGACGTAAAAGTACAAAAAGCAATCTTACAAATTAGAAATGTAGCTCTTCTGAAGTCGTTTGCCCCCCATAACTTGAGAGTTTTACAGTTGAATATCCTCTAAGGTTTTGTGTGTGTGATATACCTTTTATTTCTGGCCCAAAGCCTATCTGTTCAAATTTGATGAAAATCTGCTGAGGTTTTGAGATAAGTAGCTGGCAGGTAGGCAATAACTAACAAGGGAAAATCGTGTCACACTTTTGTTCAGGCAATACATCTCACCAGCTGTGGATTTTGAAATTTTGAAAAAACACAATATTGGAAAAATATGTGATATGCAATGTGAGAATCATGAGAAAACAGGCATTATTTGGATACGTATTTTACATAGCAACTAAATTTAGACCAAAAATATAGGCAGACATAGAAAACTGTGGATTTAGTCAAAATGTGTATAAAAATCAATGAAAACGGCCTAAACTAGGACTAAACTTTATGTAGAATTTTTGGTTTTTCCAGATGGATGAACTTAAAATTGTTTAAACATTTAGTCACTTGGAATTCTGAAGATTAACTACTGTTGAGATGAGTTGAAGAGTTAAAACATGACATTCTTGAGCAATTGCAGATCTTAAAATTCACATTAATTATTGAGCAAAAGAAACTGAGAAAAGAAAACTCTAGTTAATCTGCTGCGTTTTCCCACACAAGTGACCAGTCAGAACACAGGCGATGTTGTACCCCCCTCCACCATCTTGCCCAGTTCTTCCTTTATGTATTCAAATTCACTTCAGCAGCATAAAATTCTCCCAAGAGACAGCATTGTCCTCCTCCGTGTCCCTTGGGTTTCCCTTCTCTCACTAACATCTCACAATTTAGCCCTGCTACACCTAGTTTTTTTTTAAACCCCGTTCACAGTAACCCCTTTTTAAATATTTCAAAAGCAATTTAATGAAAATTAATTAAGTGCTTTTAAAAGGCACAGCTGAGAATATAGCATGTTTTAGGAGGCTTTGTTCACGATACTTTTTTTGTCGGACAGGCTTGAAACAAATGTAGTGAATAGCCTTTCACTCATTTGAGCCATGGAATAATATTGTGTTATTATGTGTGAAAATAAAGGCTTACACATTTCTCCCCTTCCCTCTCTATCACGGTGCATTCAGCGAACAGAGAATGGCAAATTTTACACCAATGGCTGAGTTGCAATTGCGGTTACAAATGTACGAACACTATACTTTCATAATAATGCCGGCCCCGATTGCTTCAAAAGGCGCGTAGGTCTGCTCTGCTGAACTTGAATGTGTGGGCCCTGGTGCATAAAGTAAGCATAAGGCCAAGTCTATAGCGATGAAGGTTTGTGGAATAAAAATGAAAAGCCTAAGGCATCAGAGTTAATGTATTAAACCAGGAAAAAGCACTAACAAAAGCCAAACACTAAATAGAATGGGACTAGAACAAATGATGGAGAACAGGAGTGAAATAATCATTATTTCCACCAGTCACTTGCATGGGGTGATTGTAAGTTATGGTACGGTATTATTTACAATGTAACTTGTGTGAATATTTAATAGACAATTGTATGTAAAAAGATAGACAATACTACTTACCATTTGGTGAATTTAAGTAGTTGTTGCGGTCAGAGTCTTGAACTGCTCACAACACCTGAAGAATTGTCATGGCTGCCCACCCGCCAGAATTCGGAGTACTCCCTGCTGCTGGGAACCTGTAACATCAGTAACAAATACTGTAGAAAATGAGAACAACTTACACTCAAGTTTTAAGTCCACACACAACCATCAGGATAAGCATAGTTTCTGTAAATCATTAAAAATTCAAGATGGAAGGCTTGTGATGTTTGCAATTCTTAGGTGACAACAAAGTACATTTTTCTCTTCCTTCTTCTAGACAACATGCTTACTAGAAAAGAGATGTAATTGTATTTGGTGTGGGTTTTTTCACTTTAAACATAACAAAAATGTGACAAAAGTGTATTTCTTATAAACATATATTTATAACTTATTTTAATGCACCCTAAATCAATGGTTCCCAAACCCTGGGTTGGGGGCTCAAAATGGACTGTCAAAAGTTTTTTTTCTCTGTGTTTTTTTAAGGGTTTTAAAAAAATAACTATGTTGTAAAACATCAAGACGTAAACGTGTCATAGTTTAGAGGAATTTATTGAATAAAGTTCACGAGTGAGCCAAATGTAATACAAAACAGAGAAGAAAAGTATGTTTCTAAGTATCATGATGACTATCTATTTTCTATCTGAACATAACCTTTATCAGCTGTAAAACTGTAAAAGTAAATGTAGACTTTTATCATTTGTATTTCACGCAGGGCACAGTCGGACCCTCTCTACTGCACCTCATCACATAAACCACTTTTGTAGCGATTCCAGTGTACCACAACATTATCATATCTATTCATTGCTAGCATGATGCAAATAGGCTCAATAGCATGCCTTGCCTCTACAAAACTCTCCCACCGGGTTCTAATAAAACAGTACAATTTCCCCACTCTGCGCGCCTCCCTCGGAAACACGGCCGTCTGCGAGCTCTGTGATCTGCAACAGACAAAATGAGACGCAGCAGCTACATCCGAACTGGAGACGCAGTCCGACTATTCCCTGCGCTCCTTGAATAGATAATGCTTTTCCTTCAACATTCCTTTATTCTTTCAAAAAGGAATGCATCAGAGGCCAAATATTAATTCTTCTCGTCATATGGAACAGAGCTACGACGCAAGTGGCATACGAGGATGGGCCTTTTGAATGATTAAGGGAACGCATACAAAGGCTTTCCGGAGGCGCTTTGAACTTTCGGCAGAGTTCTGAGCACTCTCAACTTATTCCCCACTCTGCAGGAGACTTGATGTTTAAAAGACAAACATTAATGAAAGCTTGGTAACAGGTATAGACACAGGGATCAGTGCAATCTAAACACAGCAAGATACTCGGACTACAGCAGGTGAATAGAGACACTTTTACTTACTTTCTGCTCTTTCCTTTAAGTATGAATCTCCTTTTAAGAAATGCCAATAGATTTGATTGCCTAATCCTCTAGTCCCTCCTGAGGCCAGGAGAGATGCACGTGTACGGGGATCACTTCAAGGAATGACATTGACTAGGGAAGTGCTGACTCGCACCACTGTTTGTCTTTTGATGTGAGAGATCAAATCAATGTGCAAGTGTGTTGGGCGAGCCATGTGCGGCCAGATTAGCATTAGCCCGAAGGTGCCTGCTTGCTCCCCATCATTGACCGTAATGTCTAAATCTACAAATAATCAGGGTTTACTCATTGTACTAGATGACTAAAATGGATGAGGTGAAAAAAAAAATCACTTAATTCTTAATATAACTTGCACAGAATGGTGACAGAGCAACCTTGCTGGATTGAATTTCCAGGCTTGAAAAAGAGTGTCTAAATTAAATTTTTGAATTTGTTTTCCATGAAATTTCAATTAAAGACATGCCATATAACTTTAGTTCACTAGCAGCTGCTTATGCTGCTGTACTGCTCACTTTAGTGAAGTGTGTCTATTGTAGTGTAGGCTACGTTTTTTAGTCAAATACTATTTATCAGTGGCTGCACTTCGATGAAAGGGTCTAGTGTCATGGCGTCTGGCGCCTATAAATAAAATGAGTTTTGTTTCTTTTAGTTTTTTAGATTAAATCTTCTGTGGTGTTCCTTTTGAAGTTGTTTTGTTGTCAAAACCATGATTTCTCTATTACTTTGAATCCTTGTATTTAGAGGCTCTTACTTTTCTAATCAAAAGTAAAAACAAAACTATTTGGGTTTTTTCTGTGAGCATATTTTGTGTCCCCCTCAAAAGTGAAATGAAATATTCACTCTTGAGCTAACCCAAGCTGTCATAATGACACTAACCCGTTCTTGGGCCATAGTCAGTGGCAGGGCAGACACTGACATTTGTTATTGCACTGAGGTGCATTATTTGTCACTGGTCTGGTGTGCATCGGTGCCTTCACATGGAAAATGCCGCGATGAGATCTCCTGAGTGCTTAAGTCAGATGGATTGAACACTCCTGAACACTGATAAAGGTTGATTTGAGGTTGAGGCAACATTATGGTGGGTAAACTAACACAGAATAATTGTCATATTTTGTGCTGTCAAGAGCCATAATAATGACATATTTAAAGGTCTGGGTGTGGTTTGATGAATAAACAAATCCCATCATATACACTCACTGGACACTTTATTAGGTAGATCTTGTATCTAATTAAGTGGTACCATCTACAAAGGCCATGGTGTTGTATCTTCAGGCTTTTAGAGAAGTTAGGAGATTTTTTAAAGACAAATTCTATTCAGCCTGTGACCCCTGCTATCAGCATGGCATTTCCCCCCATGGAACTGCTACTCACTGGATATTGTATCTTTTTCAAACCTTTCTTTTTAAACCACAGAATCAACCCGGCCATGTTCAAAATCACTTTCTTCTTCATCCTGACGCTATGGTTTGATCTTTAGAAGGCTTGTCTTGCAGCTGAGAGAGTAACAAAGCCATCGACTATAAGAAATGTGATACACAGATTAGCTATTTGAGCAGGTAAATAGGGGTCTCTATTAAAGTGGTCAGTGAATATAAACACCGATGTAACAATATGTAGCAAAAAGCTGTAAAGACTTAAGTGCAATTTTGTCGCATTTGAATTCATTGTGTTTGCCTGTAACTTCATGCTAATGATCAAAGTTAAGGGGGGGATTCTCCTGAGTGCAAGTTATGAAGATGAGATGAGTAGAGGACGGGGGTGAGGGAGGGTGAGGGGGGAGAGAGAAAGTGCTTTGCTGCCCTGCTTTGAACACTTTTACACTTTCCAACAAGCTTTGTTTTTTAATTGGCTGAAATTAATCTTAGGGATGTAGATGCCTGATTTGCATTCATTAAAACCCAACCAAAAGAAGTCATGCTTAATTCCAATCAAATTTGCTTAATTATGCATGGCGCGATATTCCCAAATGAGCTGTGGATTTTTGTTCGAGCGCCCCTTTTTTTGTTTCCTATAGCAAATAAAATGTAATGAAGCTGTCTTTTTGTGTTTTACTGAATGTTGAGGAGCATACGAGGAGCACCTTGAGCGGCGTTGGCAAAACAATATTACGGGCTAAAGTAATTATAGGAATCTGCATTTTTCATTGTTAATTGTGGATGTCAGCGTCATTAATTTTAATTTACGGCCAGGCAATAAAATTAAGAATACTTTGTGCTGATGTTTTAAATCATGCCTTGCGAAGGGGACACATAATGCAACTTAAATCTCAAGTAGATATTGATTGGGGCGGATGGTCTTTTCTATGAATCTTAAATAGGGGGCTCTGACGCTGGGAATCTGCTTGAGACTTCACTTTTACGAGTTAACTTCAAGCAGGGCAAGATAGCGCGCGAGCAATACAATTAAAGAAGTGTCAGTTTATGCGGACACGCACACATGCACACACCAACTTAATCAGCAAACTGCAAAACGACAAGTGATGTTGAGGTACAGATAAGAGCCATCATAAATGAATAAAAGACACCCCATGGCCAGCTGCTTAAATGAGCGTCCAATAAAACAACGCAAATATAAAACATGATCAGAGTCGGTTTACTGTTTGGTTGTTTTGACAGTGATATTAATTAGATTGTCGGACATTGTCAGGCTGTTTGTACAGACGGACTGAAGGCGAATAGTCGGAGGTAAGGTATTGTACTGTACTGTGGTCTATGGGGGATGACATTATGTGTTTCTGCTCCAACACTTGATTTATAGCTTCATTTGGACCAGGCTTGTAAGAAACACATCCTGCCACTGCGAGAGAGCTTTAGTGCATTGTAGTCTGAAAACAAAGGAAGAATAAAATTGATCTTTCTGGACACACACAAAATCAATGAATGGCTATTTCCTGTTCCATGGCATGTTAGTCCGACTGACTTGCTCAATCCTTGAACTTTCCATGTGTCCTCCTTGTTGCTGAAAAGGAGAGGTCTTCAGAGTTCAGTGGAAACTTAAGATGATGTCATTGTGGATCCTTGGATCATGTATTTCTGTTTTCATTTTGCCCTGACCCTTAAAAGACCTCACTGCTTCCATGTTGTCATACAGTTTTTGATAAAATAACATTTGCAAAAGATTGTTTTAGGATTAGGCCCAGACTTCTCGGTTTTGGGAAGAGCTCAATGTAAAGGTTTTGATCAAAATATGAAATTGCTTACAAAAGTTTGAAAAATGTTAAAACATCAAGATTTCAAACAAAAAAAGCAAGTAGGCACAGTGTCTTTCCTGTAAAAGTATCCACAAAACAGAGCAGTTACTTATCCCGTGTTAATGTTTGGATGACAGACCTGGTTCAATTCCATGTGGTTAATCATTATTTCAGACATTGTGCCGGTGCAGTTTGTGCGGTGCATTCTGTTCTCTAACAAGGTGATTATGTTCCAAACACAATAAGTCCACAGTTTTGTTCAATTGTTTTTTCTCTGTACCTGGCTAATAGCCAGCAGCACAGGCTTGACACATGGAGCTGCTACACTATCAGCTCGGCTCTCCTCTTCCTGTCTGCTTTTCCTGGCGGTGACTGAAGCAAGTCACTCTAATGCAACAATGATGGTGATTTCAGTGTGCTTATCGAAGCGAGTAAGTACTTAAGCAGCTGCTTGTACTTTGATCCAATTTACTTCCTGAATGTGTGCTTGCTTGTGACAGTAAACAGGCCTGCCTCAGTTGTCATTAGTTCAAAGCCAAAGCAAATAGTTCACAGGATAATTGTCTGCAATTTTTTGTTCTGTGTTTTACAATAGCTCAGTTAACCACGGAGTTCACCAAAGTGACAGGCTCTCTCAATAAGGGGCATATTTCCCATACCGATTTGTATGTTAAGGCAATGGCTGTAATTCAATATTGCCACAAGAGCTCTAAAGGTTGAAAGGAAAAGATATAAGTTGAATACAGCAACCTTTAACATCATTGTGTGCTTGACTCGTCCCCAAGGACAGGAGAGATAAAAGATGATCAGTAAGAAAATTGATAGCTCTGATTTAATAAACATCCTCCAAATGATCTGGGTGACCTGCAGGCAGCGCGGCAGTCACTCGCACTTCGCCCGGGTTCAAGAATCAAGGGAGATGATTCATTTGAGTGACTGGGGTAGTTGAGTTTGATGGATCATTCCTAAAAGCATCATTGCTAATCTTCAGCTCCTCTTTTTTAGGTTATTCACAGATCAGTGATTTTTCCGGCTAATCCCGGACCTGACGCTGCTCTTGTCTGTGTACATGGTATTCATCATGCACTGACAGCTAGAGTCCTTCAGACGACAAATAACCTTCAGAGAGGGGAGGCAGGCGAGCGGTAGGTGCACAGTTATTTTGGATACATTTCACAGTGGAGTGGGAAAGCTGCACAGAGAGATGTATGGTGTCCTTGTTGGGTGCGGAAAGATGGACCCTTCTCCGTTTCCTCGCATAATCATTCTGAGCCTCAGCCATGCCTTCGACAACTCAATCAGACAGCCCTCTACCTGTAAAGTGGCTGGGTTGATTTGATTGCCATTTTTATTGGATCCCGGTCACATAAATCAAACCAATGGGGACAGCCGTACAGACGTGACCACTCGTCATTTGCCAGTAGCCTTGGAAACATTGTTTCGGAGGCCGCGCGGCTGTCATCAGAGGTAAATCAGGGCTCCGAAGTTTCTTTCCTCCAACACCAGGAGCATGGAGTTAAATCATGTTGAAAATTGATGTCACTGTGTGCCCAAGTGTTTTCACCTATCCCTTAGATAGAGTCCCATCAACTGGTGACAATGTCAGCACTTTTCCCCATCTCTCAAAAAAGGATGCGTCCTGTCCTCTGGTCTGAAAGGGCCTGCTGTGGCTGATAACAACTCTTCAAGGCCCTTAAATATAATTGCTACTTTGAAACTACTGAACTATAACAGACAAGAGGTATTACACAATCTAACTAGTATAGGCAATGGGTATGGTGATAACCTACACCATAACTAATTACAAACAAATACTGCCATTTGACTTTTGTGGGATTATTTTCTAACATGTGCATGTCCCTGTAATCAATAAACGTCTTTGGATAAAACAATGGATAGACAGACAACATTTTTTTCTCAAAGTGTCCATGCCATCAGAATTTCATATCATGCCAACATGTCTACAACACAAATCAGGTATTTAAAAAAAAAAAAAAAAAAGTAGGCCTCCGTTCTTCAAAGTTAAAGTAAAAGTTTGTCCTAATACTTGTTCACCACTAAGCACTGTCTAGTGAGCTATTTGATTCAGTGTGAACTGATTAAGTCTATCATGTCCACCAGCGCTTACAGTGGGAACATATTAGATTAAATACAGGTAGCTAATTTCCTCCTCTGCATGGGTGAGTGGGAGTCTGAATGAAAGTGATGTAAAATTAATTTAGACCTCTAAAATTTTGATCACACCGAGGCTATTTTGGTTCTCATGATGACAAGTAATAGGGGGTTGTTGCTTTCTAACCTCACAATATTACTGCATTTGCCTATAGGGCTTTCAGGATCAATTTCATTCAGCATAAATATCACTTGATCTGTAAAACAAATTAGAAATAATAAAAGCCATAAAAAAGCAGCCAAGCTCTATTGAGATGTCCCTCCAAGCCATGTGTCAAGACTGAAGACATTAATGATACACGGAGGAGAGAAAATTACCATCTCGGATACGTCCGAACCAGTAAACTGGTAAACAAGCTGGCCGTTAGGAGTGGGGATGATTTGAATCAACAAGGGTGAACAGATATGGATACTAGGCGCATTAGTGTTAATAGGAATAGATTATGGAGGGATTTCGTGGAGTGACCTTCAGTGCACTAATTGAAATAGTATTCCGAGTCAGCAGTGGAGTAATCAACTTAAACACAGAATCATAAATCATCATGAATAGCGCTGTCACAACCAAGCCATTAGCCTTGTGTTTTTTCCCGGGCAACCTCATGAAAATATCTGCCACACCGATCCCTAGGTTAATAGGAACAGAAATGGCATTTAGACTCTATTTGGATCAAACGTAGAGTGTGCTTGAAAGTAGAACTTTGCTAATTTGCAGGTAATGTGAATTGATGTAGTAAGAGGTTGAAGATAGTTCAGCCAACAAGTCCGCACACAATAACTGGGCAGAAATGCATGAGCCTGATAATGGCTTGGTCACCACAGCAGCGTAGGAACATGTCTTTGTGCATTGGGATTGAGGGGCCCAGTAGCAGCAAAGATACGTTATCAGCTGAGGGTTAGGTAATCATGTTGGCTTAGCGTGACCTTTGTCTTTTCTTATTAATTAAAGCTGACAAATACGCAATAAATGATGGGATCTTGGAGCGATCACAATAGTGATGAACATTAGCAAAACATACAATTATTGATAGTTCTTAAATATTTCGCTATGTTCATCCCTTTATACCTAATAAGTCCAAATAAACAAGGACAAAACCATGGACAAATAAAGACGAAATTATGTTCATAATAGTGCTGGAAATTACAGGGTACATCACAACTCAATATGTGATACATGGCTCACAATACCAGTTCCAGTTCCCACCCCGAGATCATATATTAATTAATTTTAAAATTCTTTCAAATTGAAGTCTAACAACACTGTGATATTGTTAGATCTTTCCTATATAGATATTGCTCTTTCTGATTTTAGAATAACAATATACTTGTGGTATCTTGTGCAGACCTAATCATATCTGTTATCAACAACATGAAAGTTATTATTACCTTAATACCACACGATTTGTCACACATTGCAACATCTATATCACTATCAACAAGTGCACTCACCACAAATAGCTTTATAATTGCGACTAATGTAACTGAATTAGATACTAAACAGTCGGTTAGCGTCAGTAAAACGTCTTTCACACAACAATACCCAGCAAAACTTGTCAGAAATGCTGATAAGAGGGCCGATCCTAAGCGCTTGCACGGCATTAATCAAATAGCAGGTCTAATTAAAAGCAGTTTAAACAAAGCTTTTTTTCTAAATGTTGCTCAGGTATGGCAATAATTTTTGATCAGCCAAGCCTGGAAGACAAATAATTAGAACTGCCACAGCGGCCTGATGAGTGATGTCAGCATCTCCGAGTGACCTTCCCCTGCTAATTAATTTTCATTCCAGGGAAAAAAGGCCCCGTTGTTGCACATTATTAATTGAGTTCATGAAAAGATGCACCTGATTAATTTTTGTTGATAATACTTGTCATTCTGGTCGCCGTCCGTAATCATTTTATGGGTTTTCGTCTTTCGTGTTTTTCAAAGTTGATCTAAGTCATCTTTACTGGAGATTAATTTGTCCAAAGAGGGACTGCCCTGTCCCAAAGAGACAGCATAGATTCACTGTCTTACTTAAGACATCTGAGCATATTACAGTATAGTTTCTGATCATTTACAGTGCATTTGGTAGGCATACATTATAATATATTGAAAGGCTGCACAATGCATTATTGTGATCATCCTTATTAACTAACTAACTAACTAACTATACTACTTAATTTTGCACTATACCCCCACATTGTTAACTATTTAAACGCCACTAGATAACTTCATTCAGACTGCAGGTACTCGCCTGAAGTTACGTCAAAGTCAAAACTGCTGAATATTTTAAATACATTATCTTACTTTCCTCCTCCATGAGATGAATGGATATAACCATGACAGAGAATAATTTCATGACAAACTAACAAGAATAATAGATAAAAGGCCCAAAATATTTCAGACAGATTTATGTGCTGTTGTTGAAAAGGCATAAATAATGTTACATGACAGGCAATCTCCGAGCAAGTTTTAAAAAATCTTGCAACCCAACTTTTTTATAGGCCAGACTCTGCACCTGGACTTAATTATTGTAAAGTTAAATTTTAAAAACAGGATATAAAATCTGACACTAATCACACCTAACTTTGATAAATTCATTTCAAGTTGACCAGTCTCATGTCACGGGCTACAGTAGGCATTTTGCACAACTTTAAGGGTGACTTTTACAGCTCTATAAAGTTAGTAGTTACTTTTGACATCGAATTTAACACTTTTAAACTAGTGTAAGAAGAGAAAACAGGTTTGTGATGTTTACAACTTGAACAATGTAAAGTTATTCCACATTAAAGCTAGAATAATTGGATTTGCATGGTTAGGTTATGACTACTATATCCTTTGAATTTTGCAGTAGGCCTAAAGCTATTTTCTTCACATCTGCAACTGGCTGAACGTTACAGCCTATCTCATTAGTTTAATATTTACAGTAAAGAGCCTTTGAAATAAAACCCTAAAATACATCACAGCCATGCATGTTTCTTCACAAATGACAAGTAAAGATGATTTACCTGCATTAGCTTAGCAAACATAGCATTTGTGCAGCACCTGTTGGTAGCCTTTCACATCACGCACATTTCCTAAAATAACTCACCTGGCAAGGTCCGTGCGTCTTTGAGCCACTACCATCTTCATCGCGCATTGGATTTATCCATCACTGACGAGTTTTATTAATGGCAGAAGATGTCATTTTGTTGCAACACAGCGTGGCCCCTGTTCCAGGTAAGCTAGCACTTGTTGGTACAGGCCTAATTAGTTGATCATAGAGAATAGCGCGGTTTTCCGTTTATGAGGCACTATTGTTGTGGCCGGGTTGGCCTAAAAGTTTGATGGAGGCTGAAGACATCTGAAGCTTTCAGACCTCTCTTGACGTGTCCCAAGCAGCATCAGATCAGTGGATTGAACACTTAATATTAACTAAAGCTGATTACATTAATTGTTTTGCAACTAGCCTACGCGATTAGTAAAAGTAAAATGAGTAAAATCTGAGTTTACCTAGAAATACAAAAGGAAAGAAGCCTTATTAAGCTTTTACCTAATATATAGGCTAATGGTGAAAATCTTAAGCTTGTTTTGTGGTGGTAGCCTATCACTATTATTGTGGCATTGTCATTATTTCAGTATTAATCAGGTGTTATGTTAATGATAAATAAAAGTGTGGTGGTTTACTATGGGTACAAATCCGTTACATTTCCTCTCTTGTAATTGCGTGACATTCATTTGTGTCATGAGACTCATAAAAAAATGAACAGTGCTCTGTGATCTTTTTTTCTTTTACTCTTAATGGAATACCTTTACTCCAGCAAATGCCTGCTTTTGTGTGATAAGCAACAAATGTAAAAAGAGGTGTTGGCAAAAACCCATTTGGAATTAATAATACCAAAACGATTGTTGTTAATGAAAACGTTGTAATTTATCTGAAGAGCCTCGTCGTTGTCATCTTTTGAAATGTGAGATGTCACTGAGCTGGTACAAATGCAGTTTCTAATGGATACATTGACAGTGCTGCGGTATTGTTCTTGACAGGAGAAACTGATGTGAATAGCCATGCTTGTCATTGTTGTGAAACTATTAATAGATCTGTAATTATGGTTTGCAAATTGTTGATTCTCCTCTACCCTGTGGTATTTGATATGCTCAGCACAAAGAGGAGATGAATTAGGACTAATAAACAGGTCTCATGATTCGGTCTCTAATTGGAGGATCATTATATTTCTTCCACCGAGATGCCCACAGCTAAAGGCTTTAACAGCACTATTTCAAACAGGACACAAAGAGGCCTTAATGAATACTCCTGTGACTTTGCACCATGCCTTACAAAGGGAAGCACACATTCTGTTTTTATCTTACACATAGCTTCCTGTAATTGTTGGACTGAGGTGCAACCCTGGCTCTATTGAAACTGGCGTTAATTACACAAGATTTTATCCAGGTTAGAGAAATGAAAGTGGATGAGGATCAGGTTTGTATTTTGTTCACCAGACTTGTCTCTTTGTTATGGAATCATCAAGCATTTAAGTCTAGTACATTTTACTTTTATTCTGATTATCATTATTGTAATATTATTAAAACCATAATATATCATATGCCCCTGTAGTCAGAAAAGTCTAGATCAGAATATTTTGTTGTATCTTTTTTATGTAAGACTCTGTGGTATTGCACTGGCTTTTGCTGTCCAGCTTGATAGTGACTTAATTCTGGTTGCTATTTGTCCTCTATGTGCCTACGGTGGATGGACATGAACAAATTCGCCTGAGCTGAGAGTTGAACCTCCATCATTCTGTTATGTCACTGTAGCAACTGTAGCAATCCACGCTCATAATCAAATAAGGTTCTTACATATGGCCAACCAATGTAATACAGTATGGGAAATGTATTTACAGAGCAAATGAAATGCGTGCTCAGAGAATGTGTTGAAATCTCTGGGTGCCATTTGCTCCCATCAGTGCGGCTGATAGAGTCATTAGAGATCAGCGGCTGCCTGGGTCTCTCTGCAGTAAATGGTCTTTGGAGCGGAGGGTGAACAACCTCACTGTAGCCACGCAGCACTAAACTAAAGCTGGGTCAAACCTGTAAAGTGGAGTCAGGTGACTAAAACATAAGTATTAACAATGTATATTCTGAAAATGGACCTTACAGCAGTCACATTTTCATCAAGCCAAGTGTTATATTCAGACTGCAAGGATTTTCCATATCACACAAATGACCTCCTATGGTAATGTAGGAGGCTTTTCTTTATCTATTAGTGACAAACGTGATTACCTTTGGAAGACTGCAAAAACCAAAAGTGCTGAAATGGTCTAAATGACAAGCTGACGATCGCTGGGTTTTGCATATCACAACTCCTCCATGGCTCTCAGAAAGAGGGTGATAGAGGTCAGCTCAATATGCATATAATAATTTGGGGTTACATTCAAAGTTTAGGTTTTAAGCCTCTTGATGAAAGACAGCTATGAATAAATGTAATCTTTTTCATTTGGTCATTTGCTGAGGGCTATGTAAAAGTCTTTGTATGCTCTTTAACTATTAAAATCCCTTATTACTGATTCATTGTTGCTTTGAGACACCTTCAGTTAAGACCGATTTCAGATATTTATTTAAGGACTTAAGGAGGACATTTTTCATTTATTTAATAAGCAATACACTTAGAGTCTTGGATGGGCAATGAGAAAAGTTTAAGGCACACTGAGGAGGAACTTATTTGTTGAGCAAGGAAAAGTACACTAGGACGAGGGCAGACTGACAAAGGACTGAACGCCATTCATCTGCTAACCTGCTCAAGGTGCGCCTGGTTGATGTCCTCCTCCTTTGGTGGGGAACATATGTCCACAGCAGCTGTGCCACTGTGAATAGGCAGTGATTGTGTGCAAGCTAACTGCATTCCTGGGAGCCTGGCCAAGTTTGAGTGGAGTGAGCTGTCCCATTTTCTTTTTTTTTTCATACTAGCATCTCGTACATTCCACCTGATTTACATGTCTGCTTCTGTGGAGACATTATCAGTGGCTCTCTCTGACCAGAATAGCATCAAGTTTTTAGTAAGATGCTGAAGAGCAGAACTGAGACATATTTTAGACAGAGCTAAAGGCGTTGAGTTGAACAGCTGTGGAGCTGGGTGCTCCCTCTGACACAGTTTACAGAATACGTTCTAGTTTATGATTCTTGTTATCATGATATATGATGTGTGTTTTACTCAGACATGTGGCTATGTGTCCTGTTAGGGAAAACTATTTCTGTGGTAGTCACTGCACAGGATGTATAAAAGTATTCTATAGTTTAACTTATTTGTTTTACAGCATTTAGAAATGAAGATATACTGAAAAATAGGACTCAAAGTACATGTATTTTTGCACTGAATTTGACATATATTGAGCATCATTTTAAAAGTTTAATTCTAAAAGTATATTTAGCAGTCTTGTGTAATACCTGTAATTGTTATCAGTCACACCGGAAAGTCGATGTCTGGCAAAAGTTGATCATAAAAAGCCAAATGGAAATCCCATTTCTCCTTCCCGTCTGATGACCATCACAAACAATGGATTCTTTGGGATATATTTATTTTTCCCTGACCTCCATCTAAACAACAAGGACACCAGCAGAGCTCCGACCAGGATCCCAAAATAACATGGGACCAACGTAACCCCCACGCCACCATTTCTTTCTTTAAACACAACACAATCAAAGCCCCTTACTGCCTTCTCTCCCTCATTGTTTAATTTCTGCTGTGGCTATCTTAGATATCTCTAGTGCTGTTTCTTATCTTTAACCTTCAGCTTGTTGCATTGTCGTCACCCCCCCACTACCTGCCCGCACCCCTCTGCCCCCACCACACCCTCGGTACACCGTGCAGCACACACACACACACACAAACACACACCGTCGGTGCTGCGACCTTCAGAGGGGTGTCATTACTCCCTGACCCATTTGACGATCCCCTCATGTGGAATGTTGCATATGCCGAATCTGCGTGGATCGGCACAGTATGGGGTGAGGTGAAGTACTTACAGAAATATGACTTGACACGCTTTATCAAATGGGGGAAAAGATGAAGACGAAACAGCTGCTGGTGCTGTCGTAAGCAATCTGGCCGTGATTGAATAAAAGTGTCAGGAAAAGGGCCGCTTGATGGTCTTTTGTTCTCCCCCCCATCCAGCTTGATGTTAGTTCGAGCTGTCAGGAGGGAATCACAGCTGGGTGATTTATCAATACTTGGAGTGACCTTGCAGCCGCACTGCCGCACATATTGTGTGTGTGAAAAAGTGTGTGTTTGTAGTATGCTGCTATCTCTGTATGATGCTCATAGATTTAAATAGCTGCACAATATATCAAAGTTATTGATATCGCAAAATTGGCAAACTAACTAAACACTGTATTAGTGCTGAACGATTTTGAAAAAATATCTAAATGCTAATTTTTATGACAGATATTACGATTACGATTAGATTTGCGATTTGTTTTTAAAGCCAAGAATCAGTTCACAGAGCACATTTGAAACTTGTCTGGAAGCATTAACACTTTAAAAATGACTAAAATATTAACTGTTAAACGAATCACATTCCTTTCAGAACATGTTTGTAGATGTTAAACCTACAAGGGAAGCAGGTTTTTGACCATATATTCTGTTTTGTGCAATGATATTACACTGAAAAAATTGCAGCCTTTGCGATTTACTAATTGTGACCATTAAAAATGCTATTTCGATAAAATTTCTATTAATCTTTCAGCTCTACACTGTATGTAGCAGAAATTTTGTGCTCTTCCAACTGATAAAAATGTCTGTTTTGATTCAGTCCCAGTCCAGCACTGGTTTGGTTTTGGTTTAATCCTGGTATAATTTTTCCATTATGTGGAGTTTGTTCGTCCTAGTCTTACTATAGTCCTGGTTTGGTTTGGCTTTAGTAGGCCTACTGGTTTAATCCTGGTATAATTTTTTCATTATGTGGAGTTTGTTTCGTCCTAGTCTTACTATAGTCCTGGTTTGGTTTGGCTTTAGTAGGCCTACTGGTTTA
>JAVQKG010302647.1:0-10963 GCA_036025885.1 Hypseleotris bucephala
GAACTACGATATATTATAACAGAACACATGGACAGACGAACATTTTAATGATTTTTATTGAAGGGCTTGGGCATGCACTGCATTTATAGCTTATATTGACCGCTCGCCACTGATGTATAGACTGCCAAAAGCGATATTTCCATGTGCACTTTGGTCATACCATGTAGCTACTTGTTTATACCAATGTGCATGATAAATAAGGGTGAGCAGGGTGATTTGAAGCATCAAATATGATCATTTTGCCCTCACCCCGACTTCTCCAATCTATCTATCTGTGGAAAAAGCAATGCACTTGACCCAAAAGTGATATTCCAGTTGTCACAATATGAAATAAAACCACATCACTATTTGGCCTTGCTATGTCTGAAAATAAGAGTGATTTATGCCACTGCAGGTCAACATCAATACTGCTGAATTTGTCAAACCATGCAAGATTCTTTTATTGCTGCCGCAGTGCCGCCCCATGTGAATTCTCATACTTTCAGATATGGAAAGGTCATTATTTTCTCGCTGTTATTAACTTAGATACAATATCCTTGTAAGACACTCTTTTCCATATTCTCGCATAGTATTTTGGGTAGCAGGTTATTGCATTGTAGGGAAACAGCACTCGGTTCATAAGTCCATCAAATCTGAAAGTGTAAGTTAATATTGCTGGCATGGTGCTTTTATTGACTCGGAGTTCTCAGATCGAATGGCTGTCTTAAAGGGAGTTTATTTGGAGTGTTATGAGACGGGCTGCAGTTCGGGCTCTTTGACTTCATGACAGTTTGAAGACCCAAGGATGAGCTGGTGGGGATCTATTAATCTCACTGTAAGCTCGGTCATTACAAAAGGTAAATGCTGACCGTCTGAGCAGCATGTTATTTTGACTGACTGCCTATTAGAGGATATAATGTGCCGCGCAAATGTATACTTCAAGCCTCAGTGCCCCGGCTATGGACAGGGCCAGCGAATTGTTCAATCTACCGGTCTTTTTTTAGCAAGGTCGCCAAGGACATTAGTGGGACGGTGGACACAGGCGATGCAACACACTGACTATGGTTGATGGTGTCAGACGAACTCTTTACCTCTGAAGAGATGGCACTATTAAAAGACTGTCTGCATTTACAAGATATTGTTTCTGTTTATGGGAGATTGGAAGGGTAAATCTGGGCTTATAGCTTTTCCCAGACACCAACTTACAGGACAGGTCTCGTCACAAACTGCAATCCTCAACGCTTCAACTATCTCTCTAAAGACTCTGGTATTTAAAAGTTCAGATCATCCATGCATACACTTTAGAAACTGTGAGATGTCTTTAATGAATTGTTGGCGTCTTTGACCCAGAATCAAACCAATCATTCTGCTTCAAATCACACAATATACTTGATTCCAACAGATACTGTAATTGTTCTGTCCCTGCTGATGGCCAGCTCTGTAATTTTCAAACAATTAGCCACTTCTTCCTTGTGTGTTGGATAAAGCTGCCAGTCATCACTATCCACCCTTTCTGACGTGGACTCAGCTCTTGCCGCGTCACTGCAGTTTGCTGAGCAGGCATTTTGTTTCCCACAGCAAAGCGGGGATGTGTTTGTTCGTCATAAGTGTCACCCTTAGGTCTTAGACTTCCAGCCTGTTCCTTGTCCCGTCTTGCTTTATAGGCTGCTTGTTCTACATCCAGCGGTCGCAGGGTTATGGAGAGCTAGGCACATCCCTTGTAAAGGCCCCGTTGAAGAAAAATAGAGGACTTTTTTAAAGGTCTAATTGGAACTTGGCAGTGCGGCCATGTGGGCTGCTGGTAGGGATTAGACTAGTGGCTCAGTTGGCTGCCTCCTGATAGAACACTATGGACCCAATGCAGACGCTTCCCTTGTTACCCCGGAGCGAAGAGAGGTGTGGGGTATGTGTGTGCATATGTGTGTATGTGTGTGTGTGTGTATGTGTGTGTGTATGTGTATGTGCGGTGGTGGCACTGGTGGGAGGCTACAGCCCTGCTCCAAAGCGATTTGTCTCGGCCAAAAGGTTCCCTTGTCCTTCACAGATGGATGGGCATGCACCCACATTACTGCTATAGAGAACAGAGAGCAGAAGAGACCAGAGAAGACACCTGTGTGTCTGCTTAACAAATACACTCAAACTGTGATCTATGTGTCCATTGGAACTGTTTGTCACAGAAACAAAACAGATAAAGGACAATATCCAAGCCGAATCTGAAAAGTTACTGAGCCAAGCAGAATCCCAAGCCTCCTTTGAAAGAATTAGCATTTCAGCCCACAGGGGAAATATGAAAGACATACAGAAGAAAGAGCTGGGCACAGACGGAGAGGCACAAGAGATGAGGCCGGAGTTCAATGTTACACAAGGTTATGAAGTTATAAAATCAATACTGTAAAAACCACTGCACTTATCAAAGCATTTCCTTCCTTCTGCCTCACTGGAGTATTTCTATTTGGACAAACTACAGATATTATTCTCTTTATCTCATCATTTCCAGCTGTCTTTTTTGACCAACACAGTTGAAGTTATGTTTACTATATTCTTATCATTATTCCGTTCTTCACAACAAAGAAATATTAAGTCCTAAATAGTTCAATTCTAGCTCGTTTGTGGCTTGGCTGAGAGTGACCATTCTCAAACCTTAAGATGTGGAATTGGCATGACACAATTGAAAGAACATAGTATAATCGTTTCTGTGAAAACCAGGGTAATTTTAAATTTCTGTGACTTGCTGGAAAAGCTGTAATTTTAACAATATGTCATATGTGAAATCATTCCATTTCCTAGAAGCACAAGTCAGCGCAAGCCCAGCTAATTATAAACCACCATGTTGAATGTCACACAAGATGCAGCAAATAATAACATACTGTATGTTTAGCAGATCGCATTAGGGAGAAAACACTCAGTAATTGCTAGCTGTCAGTTAAGGCAGTTAAGGAACTTAGATGTTATCAAAAGGCTAACAGTATACAGCCAGCATACCAGCCAGTTTTTTTCACTACTGGTAAATAGTCACTCAATAAAATAAAAAATCAGTGGTCACTTATTAAATGTGGTGTGATTTTGTGCTGCCAGTTAGTCTCAAACAATGTTTAGTAAGTTTTGTTCTTTGCTCATTCATAAGCAATGTATTATTGGTTTATTGTGTTGTTAGTGGAGGAAATCTTACATTGTGTTCCTTACATATAAAAAGCTTTACTATAGTCCCGGTTAGACATATATGTGCCAAAACAAAAACACCCCCATTCTGAGAAAACAGAAGTGTTTTTTTTAGTCAGAAAATGTATGTACCATCACTTAGGTACTTTATGCCTCAAAGCTGTCTCAGCTCAAGCCATCTCATTTCCTCTGTGAGCTGATGGAAAATACGTCAAATAAGTCAGAAAACAGTGGACGAGAATGTCAAGCTTGACCTTATATGTGGGGGAACTAATGTAGGTGAAGTGAATGACAGTGGACCTTAAGTAGATGATAATCGAGAGCTCCCAGTGAGGCTTTTAAAGACCATCAGCGACCAACCATGGAGAGACGTACAATGGCAAATCGCGCTTGACACCTCTTAAATCCACAGGTCAGAGCAACTAATGGCCTTCCCAGAGTGCACTGCAACCACAAACAAGCCATATAGCCACTGTTTTAGTTTGGGTCCCGTTTACTTTCAAGAGTGCAGCAAGGATTTTTAGCAGCAAAGCAATAGCCCATTCCGCTATTTACCGGTCAAGCCAAACAAATTTAATTGGGTCCTTAAAGCAGAGTGCTGTGACAGAGAAAGTACAGAGAATGTTGTCCAAAGAGGGGTAACATAGAGAGTGAGTTGGAGGGTTAAAAGAAAGGGCAAAAACATAGCAGCTTTTAAAAGCCAATTGCAAATCCATTAAACAATGACAAAGGAGGAGAACAAGTGTGGGGAAAGTTGGGCTGGGTTAGATGAAAGGTGGCATTGGCTTTTTTCTCACACAATTACCTGGCTTATCATGAAAGTGGCACAGACACAGGGGTCCATAATGATGGTGTCTTTAGAAGTGAATGAAGAAATAGGTGTGTTGTACAAGATACTGGTTGGGGTTTTCTGTTTGAGATGCCTTAAAAAAAGTCTGCTTAAACATTTTAATTGGCAATGTGCAACATAGACATATCTTTAGGGAGCTGTAGACTTTAGTGAGATTTCAAAGACTTCATAAGTTCAACAAGACCAAGCTGGTAAAATTACATGTCAGCAGATGGTCTGTACATGGTCAGTTACATGGACATTTATGGAGCCCATCATTAGGGAATAAGAAAAAACATAAAACGTTCTAAATTATATGGAGTTGATATACATAACAGTAAATACATATTAATTATATGTATTTGTACTTAATAGCAGCATGTTGGTAAAACCACTTTCAGAAATTTGACACACAATCAAACTTTATTGTGTGCACGGTGGTTTGTTAGTAAAAGTGAATAGCGGTCCAAACAAGCTCCCTTTTTTTCCCTCAGTGCAAATTTAATTTGCATTGTAATGTGTGAGAGATTATACACTGGATGCCCTTCGGGCCCCCCCCCTTAAAAATGCATCTGTATTTTGTACCATTGTAACACTATTAGCAATACATAGCTCTAGATCTGTTTAGTTTGTAACCAGTAAACAGTTGTTTATGAATTATGTAAGTACGTATAACATTGCACCACCTACTTTATTAATACCTTGATACACTGTTATGCTAGCAATAACCCTTCTACATTTTGTACTAATTTCACATAGCTGCCGAACTGTCTTTACAACACATTAGAGTGGTCAGTGCTGCCACACAGAAACATGTCCAAAACTGCCTGGGGGCCAATCATTTAAACTCAGGCTTAATGTGTGTAATTACCATTTTCACTATGTCTGTCCTGTTAACTTCACTGATGTGGGCACTGTTATTGGCCATTCACCACTGGCACAAAAGAGGCAAATATTCACCTGTATTGCTTTTAATGATTAGCCTGACTCTTTAAATATGGCCTTACTGCTTGACTCCCTGCTGGTACTTGATCCACAAATCATTAAGACCGAGCTTGTGATAGCTGGTGGCTGGAGGTAGTGTATTATGAGTTAATTCAAATAAAGCATCACCTAAAAGGCCGCTCAGCTGAATGAAAAGGTTAGTGGTTCTCAAAGTGTGGTACTGGCCTCACTGGTTGTACAAAGTGGTCTTTCTAGTGCTACTCAGGAAACTAGCCTGATTTAATCCTGGTATAAAACAGATATTGTTAGTCCTGGTAAAGAATTGGTTTGGACCTGCTTTACTCCTGGTGTCCACATTGTCCTTAAGGTTTTTTATATATATATAATTTACTTAATTTATTCTTTTTTTTTAGGTTTATATTTGACTTAGTACTGATTTTGCTTTTTTGTCTAATAAAAAGGTACCTCAAAAGCCAAATATTTGAGAACTTGATTAGACCATAGAAGAAATTACCCCACTGTTGCCACGTAATTTCTTCCAATGCCATTCATTAACTTTGGATTTGTGACCCAGACAAAGACATTGGGCTGTACTTAACTCAATCATGAATGCATTATTAGCAATAATTAATCCCTCATTCAATTAAAACACTTACATGTATATTAGTCGTTCTACATAGCATCCAATTATCCTGGGGTGTGTACTTTGTTCATTTAATGTTACTGCCAAATTTAATCAGAAATTGTAATAGACTTAATGTAGTCTCTGCTTCACTTAAGTCGAAATGATTTAACATTGTTGTTTATTTGTGATGGGGGCCAGGCAAAATTGCAGTTTGTGTTTGCATTTAAAAATCCCAACAAGGTCTATAAATTTTAACAGCTGCAATATTCTCATTTCCCCTGCATTTCATATCCCGCCTCAGAAAAACCGCAATTAACAACAGCATGAAATAATAATTGCCATTCTTTTATTTTAATTAAGCCGCTCCTTGGGGCGATTGAGATGAGCACAATTCATTTCAAACTATTGCAAGTAAGGCTGTGAGTTTAGAAGTTACCTTGTACTTTCTTTTACGTTCGCCTAAATTAAACCTGCCTGATAGGTAATCTGCATTTTAGTCTCATTATGGAAAATTGTGGGAAATGTAGAAGTTTGAGGGAGTACAAATTTTAAAGTTTGCTACACAGGCTAGGCTGAATGACTTTGTGTAGTATCAACAAACTACACAGTGACATGTAGTGGCAGTTGGTGGTGATTGTGTGGGTGGGTTGGTAAATGGATATTGATCAAGTTACCAGTGCTATCTAATCTGGAACACCTAGTTACTTTGACAATGTCTTTAATTATGCAGTAGTACATTGAACTAATTTGCATTATTTTCCATTTGGAAGTCTAAATGCAACAAAGAATATTAATACTAGGGGAGAATTTGGCAAATAAAATAGAAAGCAATTTTGTTAAGTCAAGAACACATTATCATGATTATGTTTTACTTATCTTATTTGGGTATCGCACACCCTTAACTAACAATGATTTATAGTATTATACAAATATTATTACCTACACTCAACTTGCAAATTGAAAAAGGCTTATCTGTCAATCTAGAAGTAAGACTATCACCTCACAACAAGAAGTTATGGGCTTTATCATCTAGCAAGGCTTGTTTGTATAGAGTGGGCATGTTCTCCTTGTGTTCAGAATCCTTCCAGATCTGATTATTTGACTCATCAAGACATGTTGCTTTGGAGGTTTTGATAAATGATTATTGAAAAAGAAATACTATGTAACTGCCCATTTATACCAGGGGCCTCTGATACCATGTAGTATGTTAATTTTTAATGCAGAATATTGTCATCTTGGGACTCTATCTTGTATGTCTGAGAATGTGGACATCGACAAAAGCAAGGTTTTTGTTGGCTAGTAAAGGCCTCCCTGCAGCCAGGCATCTATAAAGACAGGTGCAAACAATCCCAGCTCTAACCTATATCTGGGCTTTATGAGCAGATAAGTGGAGGCAGGGGAGCTGGAGAGAGAAGAGACAGGCTGAAGTGGTGACTTGGAGGGCCGTTTGTCAGCGTTGCCCCTTTGCCCCGTGTTGACACAGCGTCCCAAAGGAAAGACACAAAGACACAAACAAATCGAATAAAGTTGGCCACAGTGGCGCGGTGAGCCTTGCAGGAGGGGATTCAAAGGGACTAAAGATACAACTGGCCAGTATCGCCGGACTGCACCGAGACTAGCTTCTGACACTGTGGTCTCCCTTCAAGTCAAGACCATCATCCAAGCACTGACTGACTCCAACGTGAACAACTGGGGCGATTTGACAGCGATACCTCGGGCATCAACAAAGCCTGGTTACTTTTATCCAAAGGTCTAGCCGGTACAAGAGCAGGTTGATGCAACACTGGTGTGAGTGAATGGTAATAAGATTAAAGGTGGCATGCTGAAAGTAGAAAGGGTAAAATGAAATCTGATATTTGATTTTTAGAAAAGCATTGTTTTGGCATTTTGAAGTGTGTGTTTTATTGATAGCGAAAAGCAAGAAACAAATCCTCCCACAGTTGAAAGACATTAATGTTTAAATCAACTGGTAAATCTAGACCATAAAATCAGTGTGTCAGTTATGGCTGTGTGGTTGGTCTATTACCACCTAAGGCCCATAGTTGCTTGGATAGTTTCCTGCATCTCTTTGACTCTAAGAGTGAGTGTCCGTGAATGATAGTGAGAGTGACTGTTTGTCCATATCTCTTGTGTGACCTATGCAATGGATTTGTCCAACCACAACTCGGGCTCATAGTTGTTGAGATTAAACCCAATTGCTCAATGACAAACTAGTTGTTGCCACTGCTGCCCTGGGTCAGACTGATAGAGATGTGGCAGCCATACCACACCTACAGCATCTTCGGCCACCAACAAACACACATTCATAGGCAATGGGATGGGCAAGAATCAAACCCACAACTTTCTGGTTAGTGGGCAACTTTCCACCTGAACCACTGTCTCAAATAATTCAGAGTGCAACTCAATTTGAAGCCCTTGGTATATCCAGAAAGGGAGTATTTAGACCACAAAAGATAAGCTGGTACATGACAATCAAATGAATGAATCAATTTAATCAGGAACATGGAACATAATGTCAAAACAAAATGTCTACAATGTCTAAAGATAATATCTGAATACATGAACAAGTGTGAAATAGTGTTTTGTCTGACAGGTGTGAAAACACTTCTGTAGGCAGCAGTAGCATTAGTCATGGTGTCAGAGAGGGGGATGTTTGGCAGGACAGATGCTGCTGATTGATCAGTGTGAGACAAAATAAAATAATGTCTGTTTGTGAGAAAAATTACTACATAAAATATGACGACAGGCCAAAACAAATGAGCCGCGAGCTGAAGAACCTGGCAAAATAAAGAGATGAAAAATTCAGCATTAGCCTGAAAGATTCATAAATCCTTCTCTGTTAATTAGCAAATAGAAAGGTAAATGATTAACAAAATAATACACACAAATGATACCCTGCAAAAACAGGTTTGAGGGTGGCTGATAAATGGCAGAAAAAGTTTGGATTTAAATACTTTATTTTGCCTAGAGCTGGCATAAATATTTGGACTAAGAATTGCTGGACAGTGGTGTTTGTGAGGTTGCAGAGAGTAGAAAAACAAGTACTTAAAGCTGTAGTCTGGAAGTTTCCTAAAATAAAAAATTGATTGAAAAAAACAACAACTTTCAATTGACTATCTGATCCTGTTCTGTGTAAAGTAGATAACCTGCCATAATTATTATTTTACTTTAGTCCCTCCCCTGTCCCGTACAGCAACATCAATTCAGAGTTGGTGTGTTATTGCTTTGACTGATAGCAGTTTTTGAGTGGTGTGGCAGCCAACTGATTTGATGTTGCTGTAGAGGCCAGGAGAACTAAAGTAAAACTCAACTATTGGTCAAGATTAATAATTTATGAAACCTCCTCAATAAATTTCTGTAGACAGGCTACAGTATTATGTGGGTTAAATCCAGTTTAGAAATATCTCACATACACAAATTTCTGCAGTGGAACAATACCCAAAAATGGATTTGAAAAAAACTTCCATAATCCACTGTTAAAAATGAAGACTATACATAATGCATTTACAATAACTTTTCATTCAACTTCAGACATTACATTGCTAGTCTTTACTTCCCCGCTGCATTATGGATTCTTTCTTCCGTCTCACTTCTCTTCAAAGGCACGGCAACAGTGGCTCAGTGGTGCGGTTTGTCTGGCAAAAATCTCAACATGACCAAGGAAAATGTGCAGTAATCCGGGGTTAACGCGTCCGGTCAGATGAAAATTCTGCTCAGTTTGCAAAGCAGCATGGGTGTCCATCCCTCTCCTCTGTAACATGAGATAGGCTGCCAGGCACTGTGTATAGCAGGTCCCTTATAACAACATTGGCCCTGCTTTGATTATGGATGACAGCTGGGGACAGATAAGCACTACACTGCCACACAGCTGCTTGCCTACAACTCCTCTCGTAGCTTTTATTTGTTTTGAAGGATCAGCTGACAGGAGCCAGGGTGATCTTAGGTTATTAGTGGATGCATATATGAGAGGCCATAGGAAAGACTGACATGTTATAATAACTATACACTATTTC
Organism: Hypseleotris bucephala; assembly: GCA_036025885.1. NCBI lineage: Eukaryota > Metazoa > Chordata > Actinopteri > Gobiiformes > Eleotridae > Hypseleotris > Hypseleotris bucephala. Next base: position 9,551 of record JAVQKG010302647.1, read on the forward strand.
ACATTAGTTAAACTTTAGTAACTAGTTAATAAATATAAAGAGTGTTAGTCAGTTAGTTAGTTGGTTCTGTCAGTGTCTGTTCATGTTGGGATAAATGTTGTTTTGCAGTATATTAGTACAGTTTTTTAGAGGACAAAAAGTGCATGTCCCAGGTGAGTACTGTCTTTTAGGATTTTCTTAGCCCTGTTGAGACATTACAAAAAACCTTAACAGATCATTTACAAAGCATTACTACAACATTAACAAATACTATTTAGTTATAAATACTGTTTTATAATATATAATTCCTATGCTATAAACTTTTGTTATTCAATGCAAATTTGTAAACAGTAATTAATTTAAGGGGATGCAGCATGCTTGTTAATGGATATTTAGTGATAATTATAGTTTAGGCACATTTGGCTTATCAAACGCTTTGTTGGTTAAAAAGTCATTCATTTACTAAAACAGTTTATTAAAAGAAATATATGTTTTAATTACCAGTATATGTGCTCTGATTTGTCTCTGGCACCTCCTCTCTTGGCTATCCAAACCTACCTCATGGCAAGTGATACTAAAATTGGCTCAGAATGGAAAACCACTCCAGGGATGTTTTTGATAGGAAAAATTCAAACTTTGTTGAAAGCCTAAAAAAAAATCTGTTTTGCTTAATGGGGCCATTTAAAGGTATTGCCGAGGATGTTTGCAACAATTCAGACTTTAGACAATGATTGAGGTTAGTAATAAGAATATTCAAGATGGACCACCTCAGATCCAAAGATTCTGATTTGAATTATATCTTTATGCAACTTCTATGAAAAAACGAAATTCTGCTCTTCCCTTCTATCTGTTTTGAAGGACTATGTGACAGTTACCAAGGTGATCTCAGGTCATCAGCACATATACACTTGTCAGGCAGAGGCACGCTTCTGAATGTCTGAAGTATAAGGAGGCAGTGACAGATAATCACAATTAATACAATTAGTCTTTTCAGTCCTTTGTTTGTATAAAGCCGGGGGCGCTCAGTTATGGATCTCCTTGAATACAAATATAAATGGGAAAAGTGGGACTAACAACATCCCACTAAAGCAGCTGGATGCCCTCACTGCAAAATGCAGTGTTATGGCACAGTCTTTAAATAGGTACTTGAGTAATTGTAATCCTGACTAAGTGATTTCTAAATAATGTTAAGTTCAAGTAGTTTTAATATACAAAATTCTCAAATAAATAATTATCAGGAAGGATGAGATTTCAGATTGGATTTAATTTGGTGCAAGTGTGAACAACTAAAAATGGTCAATAAAAATCTAAAAGTTAAGAAAACAACATAATTTATTTTGTTTTAAAGACCGCAGACTGTAATAAAAAATAATTTGTAACAAAAGCTCTGGAGTCAAACTAGTCTATTAATCCAGGGGTAAATGCTTTCCTCTC
>JAVQKG010302658.1:0-10012 GCA_036025885.1 Hypseleotris bucephala
AGGTATGATGATTGAGCTAATCTGGGAAGATAGTTGAATTGTGATACAGTACATTCATTTATGCTCTGCTCTTCACTGTCATTTTTACTGTAACAATGGGGATAAAAAAGGGATAATAAATAGCATTCAGTGTTATGGTGATCATTGATCATGAATTTGAAGTAAAAGGGGTTTTATGTAGCAGTAGTCTTCTGTGTAAGGCAAAAAAAATCATAATTAAACAAAATTAATATCTTAGCTAAATAAAAATCCTGATATTATTTACCCCTATTTTGAAATCTATTACGCAATTGTACACTGTCAAAATTAGTTAAAAGATAATTTTTGAGATTGATTGTTGCATAATTAGATTTCAAAGACGTTATTTTAAGAACAGAAGAATATGACAAATATCGACAGGAACTAAAATAGATCAGAAATCGTTTTTGGCATTTAGACCTGATTGAGTCAGCAATATTATCAACATGGATTTGTTAATCAGGTGGCGTTTTAAAGGTTACACTTTTGCCACAATTGTTAGGTCCATCATTTAAGAAAAAGTTGTGATCTGAAACTCCTTTGCATAAGAAGCTATAAGATTCATTGAAGCTGTCATTGGGCCCAATAAAAAGCCTTTAGTGGTTCTGGATCTCTGTCTGGATGGAGGGTGGAACTGGAAGTGTGAGCCCTTTTTGCTGCAAACTCTACTATTGGCTATTAGTTTTTGATTAAAGACAATGTTAGCTAAAATGTTAAAGTTGTATTAAGGGATAACTTTCCATTAATAATAAATGAACAGGCTCATCAGATTTTAAGAAAAAGGTTCATACGGCATTCCTAAGTTTTACAGTTTAAAAAGTTATCATGTTGCTAGGTGCACGCTTTCTAATCTTGATTGAATCTCGATTTTTCTCTAGAAAGAGTGCACCTAGGACCATGAACTGGGATGAAGGAACTTACAACCGCGGTCCTGGAGAAGGCATTAGACAGTAGGGGGCGTAAGTGCTCCCTGCTGTCTGATAAAAACTACTTTGGTGACAAGACATGTGACAGGAACACTACATGACCCTTCTGACAATGACTTCAGGAAGTAGCCAAAACATGTAAAACAGCAGGTAAACAAAGGCTCCTGTCTTACTAAATTAGGCTCATCAGATGTTCTGATAAACAAAAATTGCATAAACACCTTAATCATTTGGGACCATATAGAGCCACTCAAAATACCTTACAGTTTAAAACTAAAAGTAAAGAAAATGCAGCAGACAAACTCCAGACCAGACCTAGACCTAGACTGTGTTAGCTGCAGGTGCACTGTCTTTATGTACAGCTGTGTGTGTGTTTATGTGTGTATGCATTTATGTGTGTGTGCGTTTTTGAGTATATGTGTCTGTGGGCATTTGTGTATGTGTGTTCGTGTGTGTGTTTGCATTTGTGTGTCTGTGCATTTGTGTGCTTGTGAATGTATGTATGTGAGTATATGTGTGCGTGCATTTGTGTGTCTATGTGTGTGTGTGCATGTAAGTATGTGTCTATGTTGTATGTGTTTTGCCATTGAATTTTGCAGTTGTGTATGGTCTCGTCCAGGGCCCAGCTGCCCCCAGAGCCCCACATTACAGCCGTGTGATTCCCTCCTCCTTCTTCATGGAGTGTTTTTGTCAGAGCCAGGTTCTCTGTGATTGCCTCTTTGCCACCGGTGTCACCCTAGGATAATACCACTGTCCACCCCCCATAGGACCAAAACAGGATCAGCACTGCAATCCAGCGTCTTCTTTCTGCTGCCAAAATGGAATAATTTTCACAGAAACAATCCCTGGTGCCTTGGCCAAAATCAAAAAGACACCCATTATGGCCAAAGAAATCGTCAACCTTTTCGACAAACCCATACATGTCTCCCAACCACAATACTACTACTACTACGCCCCATGTACGCAGCTAACTAACAAGCCTTGCACGTACAAAACAGAAAGTGGATTGAAGAAGCAAAGCTAGCAATCTCGCAAAACAGCCCACTAAAGAGACACATGAAAGATGCATGTGCAGACTACAAATGGCGGAGGGAAAAAAGATAGAGAAAAATCCAGCTATGGTCTAGTCCTTCACCTCCTCTTCTATTAGGCACACATACAGGGATCTTTACATTCAAAATACCGTGGTTTTATCCCTCCAAGTCTATACGTGTGAAGCAATCGCAGGCCTATGGCAAAACCTGCCCTTTACAATCCTAATGATACTTGAGGGAAGTGCGGTGGAGGAGAGGGCGGGCGCGACAGACCCACATGAGAGGCTTATTGGGGCAAAGGGGTTTTCGAAAAGCTGACTCTATATACTCGCTCATACGGGCCATAGGTTTTCAAGAAGCTGGTAACACCTCCTTTTCCATTTTGACACCATAAACTAAACATTCAAGTGATGCAATCGTTAGACAAATGAGGGACACAGATAACACGGGGTAACGGAGACATGCAAGGTGAAAATGAGAGCAAGTCACAATGGGCCAGGTGTACCAGAGGACTAACTTTTTATAATGAAAAGAAAAAAAACAGATTTCAGAAATTGTACAGGTAATGTTAGGTTATAATGGATATTTATGTCAAAAAATATATATACTTAAATGTGGTCACAAGACAATTAAGAAGTTGGCTGTTGCAAGCTAATTGGGCTAGGAATGCATAATCATATTTCAATTGTTGGGGCTTGTTAATTGTAGCCACTATCCAAACTTATTTTTTTATGATGGAAAGAAGAAAATCAGATCATTTCAGAAATTGTAAGATTAATGTTATCTTATAATGGATATATGTGTTAAAAATATAAGAAATGTGGTCAAAAGACTTTTAAGAAGTTGTTAGAAGCTAGTATGGGCTGGAAATGCAGAACCATTGTAATAGAATAGGGGGTTGGTCTATTGTAGACACTATTCACAATGATTATAAAAGGTCTAGTTAAAAGTCTAATAAACTGGTTGTTGTTGTTTTTTAAAGACATTGGTGTGGCAAACTAGCCGTCAATGCCCTGAGGCAGACTACCAAGCCTACAACTCTACACCACTACCAAACACACTACAAATAGACTAAAACACTAGTGAAGGCAAAGTGGGTTAAGTGTCTTCCTCAAAGACACAATGGCAGCTAGAGTAATTGGCAACTGAACCTTATGAACAATAGACAACCTTCTTTACTATTTCTACTGTGAAGAAAAACAAAACAGTTTGAATCTCGATTGCATCGAACAGTCAATAAAACATAGTTACCCCGAAAGAAAAACTTTGCATTGATCAATTTCTCTCTATGCTTTGTATGATCTTCACAAAGGTTTATAGACAAAATAAAAAATTAAACATAAAATTTCATTGGACAGAAATGCTTAAAACACCTGGTATTTCTTGTGGCATCTTTCGAATCCTCTGGCCTTAACCCTCTTCTCCAGTCCCTACCAATCCTTGTGCTCTTTACCTGCTGTTTAGTGACAGAATAACTCTTCACGTTTCTCAAGAACTTGGCATGACACTCATCACAAAAGCGTGTTCACAAAAGTTCCTTCTATGCACACCGTCGACCACAATCTCTCAGGCTTGGACTACGGCCCCTTAATACAACTGCAGCGTGTTTGAATGAAGAATGATTGAAAACTCTCCTCCAAGTCCACCTATATATAAAGCATGCGCCGATAGAGGGAGGAAAGTGCTATCAAAAGCCTTAGGGGGAAGTAGAAGTATCCGGTAGGGGGTCTAGGAGGTGGGGTATGCACTTGCTGACTTCTTGGTGACTTGAAGGCCTAAGTGTCTCATCAACATCCAGCATTCAGGTGCACAGAGCTCCTAGCCCACGCAATAACTAACTACGACTTGACTGATTGTAATTGCTAGAATTCAACTCCCGCTGCTACCCTCCCTGCAATACCAAGGCAGCCATTTTTAACTCGACAAAGTCTAAAGGGGCCAAAGAGGAAGGAGGGGAGGAGGGAGTAAGGAGGCAGGTGAGGGCCTAGGAAAGTGCTTGAGTTTAGGGGACATGGGGAGGATAGACTCTTGAAGGGTGGATGTTTTGTAGGGGTGGGAGACACAGGTGCATCGCGACCTCCACCATCAAGACCACAACTGTTTTGGGAGAAGTGGAGGGTGAGGTGGTAGGACAGAGGGGGGAGAAGGAGTGGTTACTATTTTGGGATTGGGGAACTTAGATTACATGAAGGGTGGAAGAATTAGGAAAAAGTTACTACAGCAGGTAATACAACTTAGAAATTGGGTAACACTTAATTTTACGTTATCCCTTAACTACATTGTATCTACCTCACAATGTAATACACTGCGTAGCAAACTGTAATAACATGTAACTACATTGTAACTAACTTTAACCATTATGTAGGTACAATTTAGTTACATGTTATTACAATTTGTAACAGTGAATAACATTGTACTTAATGAGGTAGATACAATGTAGTTAAGGAATAATGTAAAATAAAGTCTGAACTAGAAATTATTTGGAAACGAATTGTATATTATTACTACACTATTACCATTTTATTGCCATGTTGTAAAGTGCTGCCAACAAAATACAAATTTATAAATATCACTATTAAAATTTTGGTTTTAGCTAGATGGAGCAACTTAGGAAAACGCATGCAGGGTGGTCTTTTTTACATCTTATTGCATGTTTAAAGAATTAAAAAAAGAATCTATATGTTGGGTGAAGTGTCTTGCCCAAGTGCACATCAACAGCTTGAACTGCTTGGAATAGGAAATTTGACCCACAACCTTCCAGATAGTGAAAGTAGAAGCTCCGACATGTTTAGTTGATACATTTTCTGTCTAATGCAGTAAACAGTCGTGTGTGATGGTTTTCATTCAATTACAAAGAAGACTAGGTCTGGTTAGTGTGATCTTAGGCCTAGCATTTAAGTAAGTGGACAAACTAATCTCTACAAAGATGAATGCAAAAAAGACATTAAAGCAATTTCCATATTACTGGCCTTCAAATGCATAAATAATACAGTCGGCCCCAGGGTAATGACATGAGAGCAGTGGAGAAAGTCATTATGCTGTAGTTATGTTAATAATCTTCACAGTTTTGTCAAATCTACCTCCAAAAAGACGAGCACACCACTCTCCGAAAAAGCCACAAATAATTCGGCAAATGTGAGGCGGGAGCATTTTGTGTTTTGCTGTAACAATACATTTGAATTTCGGGCCAAATCAAGTAGCTTCGGCCACTACAAGCGTTTTTGTTTTGGACATTTTTGAGTGACAAGCACAGAGAATAAAGTGGCTCTCTCGTAACTAATAAAACCCACTTATTCAAAAACAAGATAAAAATTACAAACAGGAAAAAGAGGGTTTTTGTTCAGATGAAAATATGTAATCTGTGTTTGGACATTAAAAACATGCTGCTCCCATGGACAACTTACCAGATTGGAATTTTGACATAGGCTTGTTGTTCATCCTACAAGTGAGAATTAAGGAATTATAATAAAACAGAGGGTGAAGTCTGCATGCCCTCCCCGTGTTAATGTGGGTTCTCTCAGGTTTCCTCCCACTGTTCAAAGATATGCATCTTTTAGGAGAATTGGTGACTCTAAATGTCCCAAAGTGAATGAATGAGTGTTTACGCTCGGGCGGGGATTTGAGCTGGTGACCCTCCGGTTGCAGGGCAAACGCTTACCCTCTGCGCCACTGCTGCCCCATATCAGTTTCTGAGATAGGCAGTAGATATGAATGAACGATAGAGGAATTTTGTCAGACTTTTGTCAGTCACTGGATCAAGAAAATACAGAGTTGTGGTCCCACTGGGGAACCTATTGTACATGTTCTTAGTGGTAGGTGAAACCGGAGTGCCCAGAGGAAACCTACACAGACACGGAGAGAACATGCAAACTCCACACCAGAAGGGGACCGAACCTGGGTCCCTCTTGCTGTGAGGAGTGCTAACCTCTGTGCCACCTCAATTGAATGTCTGTGAATGGTGGAGAGGAAGCCAGAGAGAACCCACAGCAACACAGGGAGAACACATACAGTTGACTGGTTAAATCTTAAACATACTTACTAGGAATTTAAATACTAAGATGAAAATGTGGCACTTGTGGTGGATTTTAACTGTATGCCACTTAAGGCCCATAGTTCCTGGGATAAGCTGCATTCACCTAAGACCACTGGCAGTAAGTAAAATCTAAATCAGTCTACCCCAAAAGCGTTGTCCCAAATATCTGTCTGTTTTAATAGTTTCTTCATTAATCTATTCCTATTTTAATGCCCAGTCTTTAACTCTTAACGCCCTCTCTATCAGCCTCTGTATAAATCCATTACACAAATAACCATCTCATTTTTCCCTGGTGCTTTTTCCCTAATCGTCAGTTCTGTCGCTACAGCAGGGTTAACTTTTGAAAGTTAGCCTGTAGCACTCCACGTCCCGCGATAATGGTTTCTCCGGTAATGAAGACCCAACTACAGGCAACAGGTGGTCCCTTTACAACAAGACTCGAGCTAGCGTCGCCAAAAAGGGGGAAAAAAACTAGCAAAATGTGTGAGAATCTAATGTTCTTGCAGTGAAAAGCCTGTTTGCTAGCTTTTGTCCCCACCTCGAAATCTAGCCTTGTCTGCTATTGTTCGCCCTTCAAACGAGCAACATTTTTTTTTGACACGAAGCCACTGCTAAAAAAGCCTGGGCTGACTAGTGACAGGAAAGAGCTGTCTGTTTGTGTGTGTATGTGTGTAAGTGTGTATGTATGTGTGTTGTGTGTCTATGTGTGTGTGTAAGTGTGTGTGTGTAAGTGTAGGGGAGGCCATTAAGACTTTTCTCTCAAATATGAATGGGTTATGAATCCTCTCTTTTCGACCCCAGCCAAAAAAAAAAAAAAATACCCCAAAAGAAGTAAGAATTGACAAGGAAAAGCGCCAGTGTCTTGTGAGTTTTTTTCCCAGAAGAACATTAGCAGAAATTAGCGCCGAGGCCAAGCTTTGATTGACAGAGTCGCAGTCAATGAGCAAGTGGAGTCTTTTGTGGAGTTTTGAAAAGGTACACGCTGCCCACCCAACCTCACAGAGACACTGACATTTTGACTTTGGGAAAAATAATGAATTAGTGCAGCAGCAGAGAGGGCTGAGGTGACTGTGGGACAATTACTATAGGCTTTAGGTTTAGTATTAGTAGTAAGGAATGGGAAACTGGGAAAAATATGTTTACGATATAATAATAATGGTTGCTTAAACTTATATAGCGCCTTTCAAGATACGCAAAGCGCTTTAAGTCCAATTAAGTCCATTGTTTATTCATTCCACAGTCACACAAAGGTGGTGGTAAACTATTTGTGTAGCCACAGCTGCCCTGGGGCACACTGACAATGGCGTAGCTGCCAGTCTGTGCTTACTGCCCCTTCAACCACCACCAATCACACAACCACATCCATTCATAGGTAATGTGGGTTAAGTGTCTTGCCCAAGGACACAACCAATATATACGCGTGTGGATTCAAACCAGAGATCCTTTGGTTGCAGGGTGAATGCTTACCCACTGCGCCACTGCCACCGCAATAGAATAGAATATAGACAACCTAAAGCTTAAATCAGTGCTCTCAATAAGTTAATATACCACAGACCCAAAAATGGTTCGCAAGAGATTTTTACTGGGTCACCAAAAAAGTTTTACTTCAAGAAATATTTTTGGTGTGTTTGTTAGCATCATTGAACGGACAATAAATGAAAGAACAAAATCATAAAAATTTTTTAAAAAGACATCAAAAAACAACTAATTACAAAGAAAATGGCTTAATTGTGCTGAACCAAATTAAAAAGTTGTGAATAAAATGACCAGAGAACCACTGTCATAGACTCACTGTAACACACCATCTACTTTGATAGTCTTCTAAAGTTACCCTAATTCTCACTAGTAATCCAGATGTCTATTTTCACTTCCCCTAAATTGTATTCCACCTCTCTGCAGATGCTTAAGCCCACAGCGCTGACGCAATAAAGATAATAAGATATTTAGAACGGTACTTGAGCCAGACGAACTGCCCCGCGCGCACTTTACAGGGACAGATGATGGGTGGATCCTCTCCCCAAATACAAGCCTTTGTCCTGTCCCATAATACATTTGTTACATTCAGACCAATTTGTCCTTATTAACCTTCGGGAGGGGGCTGTTTCTGAGACAAAACCTCCCCCACGGACAATGCCAAAAGCCCCCATTCAAATAGCTGCAAACTCAAGTGGTCCCATTCCCTGGTGCATTGTAGCTCTTGTTGGCTCTAAGCTCAGAGACGGACAGAAGCAAAAAAAAAAAGAAAAAAAAGAAGTGTGCTACACCTGGTAAAAAAAGAAAGAGGGAAAAGCAATGCCCAATTTCCTGGTTGGAGAATGAAATATCTGTAGCTTCAAAAAAACACAATGCAATGTCGGCTATTGTATTCAGGTCACTCCATCAATCACCTCTGAAATAAAATCTTGACATGGCGTACAATGAGCGTTTGTGGCGAAAAGAAACGGGAATTACAGTGATTTTAAAAGCGTGAGAAAGACCCCTTTTCCCTGTTATGAACGGTTTTCACTAAAGCCCGGAATAAAATGACTTGGAAAAATAGGACTACATCCCGCGGGTCCAAATGTTTTATTGTCAAAGCACCTGTGGCAAAGCCCTTCACAAATCGGAAATATCCAGAGTTTTTTTGGGCAGCTGACATTTTTTGGGGGGACTCTGATAAAGTGGTGTCTTTGGTGGTCTTGTATTGTGGTGAATCTAAAGGGGTCTTGGATGAAACCTTTTGGCATCGGCTGAACTTCCTGTCGCCAATCCAATTATTACAATAGAAAGACAATACAATCAGGGCTGCAAGAAGAGGGGCTGGAGTTATAGTTGAACTTAGAAATGGTGGGAAATGGTGAACAGGTTCACTCAGTTAGAAAAATGTGTTTTGGTATGTACCGTATGAACATCAAACAGACAACCAAACTAAAAAGTTGGATCACAACAAAATAGAGTTTGATAAACATTAATCTAAACCTAGTAAGTATATTGTAAGTGCTTCACAATATATCATTAACATTTCTCATTGTAGCCAAGTCAGCTTTTTAACAAAATAGACTATTAGATGATTAAACTTTTTTCAAATACCACACACTAGCCTAGATTCACCTTTTTACAACTTCATCATCAGGTTATTAAACTTTATTTCTTTCACATTTGCCCATTTCTTGCTTATCTAACTTTCTCCTATACCGCCTCCTGTCATCTATACAGTCTGATGTATTGTCTCTCTCTCGTCTGTGTGTTGCTGTAATTGGGGTGAATCCACACAGAAGCACCTGATTTTTGCGCGGCCGACCGCTGAGTCCCATGATCACTCCTAATGGTTGTCATTATAACAAATGACCTGATTACTCAAGCTCTGTTTGGAAAACACATCGAGACCCAACAAACCCGGAGCTAAATGAGCCGCGCCGCGCTTGACACCGTGACACTGTTCAGAATGCATCGACGGGGAGGACGCCCAGGTAATTATGAGTTAACCCTGAGGACAGATGCATCATGGGAAAGAGCAGACGGGCTTTATTCAGATAGTACGGTCACAAAGGACGCCATGTAGCACTGATAGATGAGGTAAACGGTTGACATTTTAAAGAGGACGGTAGTGAGAAATACATACAAATAGAAAGAATGTGTTATAATCCTTTTATAATAATTTGTATATTTCCATGACACTTACAGTACAGTAAATAAAAGTTTATTAGATTTTAGATTACATTACCCATCTTTGGTCTGCAGTGCTGACACTAATAATATATATATATATACTATAATGGTGACAATGGAAAAAAATCTAATTATATATGAAGTTATGATGATTGTGCTAATCTGTGAAGAAGGTTGAATTGTGACACAGTGCATTCATTTATGCTCTGCTCTTCACGGTCATTTTTACTGTAACAATGTCAGTGTTCACATTAATAAAAAAGGAAAATAAACATGATTAAATATTATGATGGTCTTTTGTAGTAAAATGGTTTTATGTGCAGTAGCAGTAGTCTTCTTTGTAAGACAAAAAT
>JAVQKG010302808.1:0-10093 GCA_036025885.1 Hypseleotris bucephala
AAGGTTTAATAAGTTTAGAGTTGAATATGTTTCGGCTCACGTTCCAAGAGCCCAAAAACGTATTCAATTCTAAACTCAAGTCCAGATGACTGATTTAAACCTTCTTCAACTTTGATTTGCCTACCTGGATAAATGAAATAAACCTTCACAGAAAAAATATCATGTTACTTTTTTGGAGATACTGTATTGATTTGGCAAGCTGCTGTATCTGCATATTTTCATTAATATTTTTTGTATATTTCATTATATTCATTATATATTATTACTTAAATTTGGTTTATTATTTTGAGAAAGTGAACTTGTGAGATACAGTGGAAGTATTCAAAATATCAGTTATCGTGTTATCGTATTATCGTCCTATTGTGATGTTATCGGTATTGTGAGACATGTATCGTGTATCGTCTCAAGTCGTGAGGTACCCTGAGGTTCCCAGGCCTAATCATGTTGCACCGAAGAAACTAATACAAATACTCACCCAGACAAAACATGCGGCTGTGTTTATGAGTCTCATCTGCTCTGTGAATTTTTACTGCGTCAGATGTTAATTGTAGCCGTGATGAGGCAGAGTAGCTAAAAATATGTCAAATGGAAGCTACAAAGACCGGTCAGAGCCTAAAGCTTACCAGGAAGTGACTAGTAAAAAAAAAAGAAACTACTAGAAACCAGACCTCCACCAAGACATTTCCAAGGATCACTCCCAAAATTGAATCAACTGGTTTCTGTGTCATTTCTGAGCTTCCCTGAATTTCATCCAAAGCATTGCAGTAAAGTTGTTAAAAGAAGAAATCCTGGATCCAGACAGTGTTTCGGATCACTCCCAAAATCAATTGTTCCTTGTGTCATTTCTGACCTTCCCTGAAAATTCCAAATCAGTTCAGTACTTTCTGTAAACAGACAAATCAACAAAATGGGCACCAAAACATTACCTACTTGGTAGAGGTAGTCCTTTCCTCATACTAGCAGATCTACTGTGGGTTTCATGATGGTATTGTCCTAAGAATGTTTGTTCAAGTTGTTTATGCGATTTGAAGAACAAAATGTTTTTTTTATTCTGTTTAGATAAAGGTACTTATTAGGTTACAGGAGGAAATCAGTGATGCTAACATTTGCCAATGAAAAAAGAATAGACCACAGTTATCTATCCACAATTCCCAAAAAGAAAAATGTGTTGAAATAGTACGAATTTAAATAAAAGTGATAATGTTTAGTTTTAAATGCTGCTAACATATAGTTGAAGTTGTATTGACAGTCTTGCGTGCCCAGCCACTACCCCCTCTGTTCCCTGTGCAGTCTATGAAGGGACCATGAGTCAAGAGTTTTAATTAAACTCTTAAGGCATGTTGTTGTTTGGCCGTCCAATATTGCTGTATGTGCTTTCAAAGGCTCTGCTCTCATTTTGGTTTACGACCCTTCTTTGAACTAAGGCAACACACACCCCAACAATGAAGTTTCCAGACACGGGACTGCAATGTTTTCACCATACTGCTTGTGAAATTCATTGTTTGTCTGCTTTATTGGTCACTTTTGATGGGCATTTTGTTGAATTAATGTCATAACTACATTTCAGTCGCTGTTATATTGTTAGCTATTGATGCAAATTTACATGATGCATAAAAAAATCTTTCTTTGTAACTATAGCATATTGCTTTTTCTGTATTTTGGCGTTTTGTAAGAACTCATAACATCTAGTTAAAGGTTCACGTATTAAACCAAGTGATGACATTGTCTGTAGAAGATGTTGGATGTAATGAATATAGCCAGCCCTTTTGGGACAAACAAACAACTTCCTAAGCCACCAACGCTGTGGGCCCCTCCTAAACTACCTAGACCTTCAAAGAGATAAAAACAAGCCTAAAATACTCCAGTACTGTCGTTTTATCTATTTAAGATTAAGAGTTTTTTTTGGAACCCTGCAGCTTTTTAATATATATACATTTTATTTAGGCTGTCTGAATTATATTTTTTTGAAAGCATCATTTAGTTTAAAGTTTTCCAATTTAAGGCAAAGGCATCTTTTGTTTGGTACTTTCCGTAAACATGAAGTTGCGCAAGAGGGAGGTCATATGAGTGCGTTCTTTGTGCCAGACCCAAGCCCAAATAAATGGTAACAAAATGCTTTATTTTTAGAAACACAATCTTTAGATCCTTTCCTGAATGTCTGGAAGTTACACAATTCAAATAGTCCCAAAAGAATGGATCGCACCAGGTCACTAACAGTAAAGACAACAGTGCTACATGTATTTTTCTTCTTCCGACAAAAGTGAGAGTGGTCACTATCAAGAATGCAGTGGAAAATTCCCAGGCCAAGTTTAGAAACCGGCAAAGTGAAGGAACAGGGTGAAGATTTGGGGTTAGAGGGACCAGCCCGCAGAATGGTAGTTGGGTGGGCGTCAGTGGCTTTTTGAGGGAGGAGCAGTTGGTTTGTGCAAAAGAAAAAAGTCTTGCTCACTGTAGTCTCCCTTAATTACAGCTCTTGTGAAGGACAGGGCCAGGCATGCTTTGTGAATACGTGTGTGAATCTGTGTGTAGCGCTGAAGTACATGTAAAGGGAGGACAACCACAGCAAGTTTAAGCAAGGGATTTGTATGCTTTGAGGAATTCCTAATTACATTTTGTCAAGCAAATGTGGTGGCTTTATTGTATTGTTGGTTGTAATGAGGTGTTTAGAAATCAGATACAAAAGTTAAATGATGACAGTGTAAAACTACTTTTGATTGACTTGACTGGTGACTATCAGTACTTTGCAAATGATTCAGGCGGGCTTGAAAACACATGTATATTTTAGTTTCTTTTTTGTATCAGTTTATGAAACACATTGCCAATCAGAAACATTAAATTCATCCATTAAGACCGAAATCCTGAATCCACACTATGATTTAGATCACTCCCAAAATGTAAATAATTGTTCTCGTTTTTTTATTCAGTTTTTTTTTCTAGTAATTTCTGGATTCATTCCTGACCTTCCCTAAAAATATGTATCCAAATCTGTGCTGTAGTTGAGGAAAGTTGCTGACATACCCTACCGAAAACATTACCTCCTTGGCATAAGTAATAAACACTAAATGTAATTCTTCACACTTGCATTAAACATTTGCACACTATTGTAGCATTTGGCGTCATCAACCATAGCTACTCTATATGTTGTCCCCTAGAGCTTGTACAACTCCTCGTAGTTATTTTAAACTCCATAATTACAAAGGAGCAACTGTAGCAGACACTCACCACCGGCAACATGAACTCAAATCACTAAGTCACGGTAAACAACAATAAACATCTGGGCCTGCTATTAACGTACTGCCCCAAAGCTTTTTGACCTAGCATCTTGTAGCTAATTTTAAGATATCACTGTACATAAGCTCCATCTGAATTTTTAAGAGCCTGTATTGTGCCCTTTTCAAGCAATTAGATTTGGACACTTGTAGATAAGCATTTGTCTCTTAAAAACGTGTCTCTTAAAGCCCTATTTCCTCTTTTTGGCAATTCCTACTTCAATACACAGCAGCCAGTACAAATAATGGTGGTACTAACAATGTGGGGTTTCTTTACATATTTACAAGGAAAGGTAAATCCAAGTATTTTTACCACTTGAAAAAGTCATGCTTGAATGAAACAAAATATAACTCCAGGTATGTTTTCGACAAGGTAACATGCTAGAAAACTCAGAGAATAGTTAAGTTGGCATATACGCTTGTTTGAAGGATATGGAATAATTGATTTCCTCCTCTGTTGACCCAAGTCAGAAGTTCACATCTCTAGGGCCAAGGAAGCATGCAACTCCTTTTACCATGAAGCAGATAAGTCTCTATCAGAAATCCCAGCACAGACACAAATTTCACTGAGTGTTTTGCCCTCTATATGCTTTTCAGATTTGTACAACTGGGGATTTCCTCGTACAAGCCATGTGCGTGCAAACACACATGTCAATTCACTTAACAAGGTTACATCAGTGGGAGCATGTAGAAGCATGTTTTTTGCTTTAAAATTGCACATTGGTCACAGTAAATTTTAGCGGAAAACTGCTTTTTTCGACTTGTTTACTGTTTTCTGTCCCGTGTGGTCAAGCAGCATTGACCAAATCCACAACCATTTTAGTCTTTTACCACTTATTTTGACTCCAGCTGCATTTTTAGAATAAATCCAACTATTGTACACACCAGTGGTTTCCAAACACTGGGTTGGGTTCAAAAACTGGGTCGCCAAAGATTATGTTGGGGTTTACAGAAATGTAGCAATGGTAGCCTATAGCCATTATCAAAAGCAAAATAACTGTTGAGGAATTTAAATTAGAAAATAAAGATAATTGAAAAACTAAAACCTAAAAGCAAACAAGAAGTACGGTCACAATTATTCTGCCTTTTTGAAATATGGCCCCATGGAAAAATAAACCATATAGATGCATTTTCTTAAGCTATTTTCTTAAGCTATCACCACAAGACTAAACATTATGCTTGTCTGTAGGCCATATCTAAGCAGGCATTGTGTTCACTTAAGAAATCAAAGGGACAATTGTGGCCCATCTAAAACCACAGTGCTGGCAAATATAGGTCATGGGGCTAAAACAATGAGACAAGCTGTCAGGCCTCTCTCACCATTGTGGCAATTGTTCGGATTACATACACTGCACAACTTTAATTGGCTGGGGCAGAGTCACGAGTTCTCACTATTGGCTGTCACAAATCACAAGTTGAATGCCCCACAATGACTATCTGTGGGATTAAAATTCAAGTTTAGTCATCCAAAATTAGCCTACACTCTGCAAATATTGCCCTGCTATGTCCCGATTGACCTTCCCAATCCGACAAACACATTTATTACTACATTATATAGTTGGTGATGAGATGATGTGAGATGATGTGTGTAGTTGTGAATGCAGGGAATATTTTTGCACACTCAACCACTTTTTTGAGTCAAGTAACACAAAGCTTGCTCAATAATAGAAATTCAGATAATGAAAAAAGATGATAATAATAGGATTGTTTGCCTACTTATGCTAAACTAGAGTAGGCTAACTTTAACACAATCTTAATGTAGTTCGGTAATAACTTATTTAATAGCAATTTATATTCATGATTTCAGCATACAGTCATAATTACATCTCTAACTTCTCTTCTCTAAAACCTACAAAGCATTATGGTCCATATTGATTTTCTGACCATCTGCTGTCCACTAGTTGATTCATAACGCATGGGGTTAAATTGTGAGCCATTTAGATATCCTTACAAACAAGTAATAGGATAGGTGATTCATAATAGTGTGTTTTATCTCCTATTTGTTTTCATATGAACGCCATATTATGAAGACAGATGCTGGTTTCCCATCTGCTTTTAATCCGAATGTTTTTGATGCATCATTGTTATCTTTTCATTCCTTTTATAAGTTATGTTTTACCTTGAAGTCTCCTGCTGTTGAAATATGTTTTTGTAATAATGAGTCAGACAGTCCCGATGTGAGAAGACAGTGCCCCCCTGTCCCACCTCTACCACTCCCCTGTCCCAAATAAAAGAAACCCTGAGAAAAGCTTGTGGGTGAATCAGGCCAAGTCAGCAGTTCAACGTTTGGGAGAGGAAGGAAAGAGACTGGAGGAGGGAGGAATGACTGTTGTCCTGATATGAATTGTGTCCCAGAGACCTATTCAAACAATAGACACTGACAGCTAATGGAGCAGAGCTATAGCAGGAAGGATCTACTGCAATATTAAGCAACTTTAGTATCTGAATAGTTTATTAATATGAACTCTAGCTTAAAAGGGGACCTCTTATGCTAACTGGAGTTTTCCCAGCTATCTACCGTGTTACAATTCTGGTTCCCAATCAAAAATATACCTTGAGTAAACCTAGATGTAGAGGCACTGGCCTACTCAAGAGCTTTACTACCCCTTCATTGATTGTATTGGCAGTAACGCATCTAATCTAAGCTTGTTCAACAGTAAGAAACTATAGCCTCAAAAAAAGTATATGTAAATGTATAAAAAACTGTAACTCCATTATAGGAAGTATATACCTGCAAGTCTAAAAGATGTAGACTGTTATAAGCCATTGTCTAATCTAAAATACTAGAATGCCCATTGACTTGTATCTGTTAAGACAACCAAAAACATACTAGTCAGAAGCTAGACAAAATGTAGTAAGGTCAGTGAGTGAAGCAAGAAATAATTAGTTTATGGATCACTGTCTCTCCGATTGACCTAGGTCCTGGAAGGCTTACCTAAGACAAAAGACACTGTGACAGATCATGGATGTAACGGAGCAAAGCAGGAAGAACCAAGGATATGTGTCACACTCGACTCTCTCAGGAAGCACTGTGTTACGCTGCTGGTTGTGTAAGGCGGACTTGTGGTATTCAGGAGCAGGGAGCCCTGAAGCCAAGACCTGTTGAAACTTGTAGAGCCCTCACCTGGATATAGAGGGTTGTTTTTGACCTGAGATATTGACAGAAGAGAAGTCCGTGAACACTGAACATAGCTAGTGCAAAGGGCTTCCAAAGTAAACAATGGATTTACAAGAATGGTGAAATGGTACAAAATGTATCATGTGGCTAAATTTGGCTGCTCCGGAAACTAAAGGAAAACCTGATCTCAGGAAATCACAGAAGTGTAGTTCAAACAGCCTTGTAAACAGTGGATCTAATGGAAAAGTATATTATTGTAGAGTTGTTCTCAAACTGTTGTACGGAGGCCCTGATAGTGGGTCTTTATATAGGCACAATTTAGGCCTGAATTAGTTTGAATTTAGACTTGGTTTAGTTTTTATTTTGACCGAAGTTTAGACCTTGTTTTGTTTTGATTTAATAAGACCTGTTAAGGCTGAATTTTGAACCTGTTTAGACATATTTTAGCCTGGAAGTTGTCATAGTTTAGACTCTTGTTTATGTTAACTTAATCCTGTAAAATAGTCTGACACCTATTTTCTGAGGTGGTACTTGGTACTTAAGTTTGAGACCAAGTGTTAGTACATTGCCAGAGAAAGTGTCCATTAAATGCAGTTTGTTTCACTTGCATATTTTGATAAAACAGGTTACCCAGGACAGCATTTTGTTAATCTTTATGAAGATCTATTTTGTATAATATATCATGTGTTGGTATACAGTGGACAAGATACAAAGAAATGTATAGTCCCTGAATCCTTTGGCAACACATTGTCATGGCTTGTTTTTCTTTCTTTTGGTGCTGACGGGATAGAGGTCTCCTGAGGTCACTTCAAAACAACTGGATCACTTTTCCTTGAACTCGGAAAACTCGGACAGTCTTTCATTCCTTCTGTTTTGGCTTTTCTAGAGCCCCAACAGATTTACTACAACCTAAACTAGCTTGTGTATCCTTTGTCCTAGGGTTTTATCTGTTTGTTTACAATAGGAAGTCGAGGAGTGTCTGCTGTCTTGGTCATCTCATTTCCTCGGCTACATCCTTTAGCGTTTTGTGACATGTTTCTTAGACTTGAGCTCGAAGCAAGAATGAGTGGCTTAATCCCTTCAGTCTGTGCTTGTGTCTGTCACCTGCAGCTGATAAAAGATTATGGAGTGAACTCTACCAAACAGTTTAAAGGGGCACAAACAAGCTGACTTTTATATTGAACGAAATCTATCGCTGTGGATGCTTTTCCAATGTACATATCACAATAAATCAATGGTCTTCATATGGAGTGAACTGTTGCAAATTTATCACTATCATATTGTTTTTGCAATATGCATATCATTGGTCTTAATATGTAAGAAATGTACACACAAAACAGACGTATAAATTACAAAAAATTATGATTTTATACCTGATTGCATTTAGTTTTGGTCTGGCCCTGGTTTTGGACAAGTTGGTCTGTAGTTAGCCTTTCCCACAATTTGCATGTTTTTACTTTATCATTCTGCTTTTAATGAAAAACATTCGGTTGTTTCTTGCATGTCTGTATTGTTAGTGTATCAATGCAACAATAGAGCTAAAATGAATAATTGGATTTCCAACAATAACAATGCATCAACAAGTTAGTTCAAATGAGCTGTTAACTTTTTGGCAGCTAAACACAATACACACAGCACTGTCATTATTGTGAAACATTGTGAAGCAAATCAAATTGAGCACTGTTTTCAGCCCAGGGCCTATTAAAATAATATGTGATGGTGAAGTAGACTGGATCAGACTATAAACTGCTGAGATTAAGTTTAGATAAGTGATACAAAATTTGGCACAGGATATATTTTTGTAATAATTAGAAGAGTATTAAAACTAGAACGTATTTCTCTTTCAAACAACCTTGTTTTCTGCTGAAACTAGAGCTGCACAATTAATTGAAATCACAATTTTAATGTTCGCAATTAGCAAATTGCAAAGACTGTAATTATTTGGGATTCATAATATCATCTGCACAAAACAAAATGTATGGAAAAAAATATGCTTACCTTCTAGGTTTAACGTTAATATTTTAGTCTTCTTCAGGTTTTAAAAAGTGCTCTGAACAGAATAACAAACTGCAAATCTAATCTCAGTAAATAGATGCTTTTCTAATATTGTTGAACTAATACAGTGTGAAAATAATCCCAAATTAGTCACAATTAGATTTTTCCCCCCAAAATCGTTCAGTGCTAGTCCAGACCCACCAAATGAGAACTCGGTCATTAGGGAACTCTTGTATTGCTCATGTTAGGAAGTATTAAAGGCCATTCTCTAACTCCTTTTTGTTATAGATATTTCTATTAAACCTCTTGTCCATCAGACCTTGAGGTAATAGCTCACATGGTCAGACAGAAGGTCAGGCAGGTGGTGACGGCTCAAGTCCAAGTCTGCTGCATGGATTTCCTCTGCTTCCTTTTTTTGCCAAAACCATATGTTATATAATCTCTCCGGGAATGGGGATGACGGAGTGAACTGCAATATTACTGTCTGAAAGAGGTATTAGTATGATTTCTCCCTGTGCATCTGGGAATATTCACTCACTGGCCACATTATTAGGTATAGCCTATAACCAGTAAAGTGGTGTGGTCTTCTGCTGCTGTAGCATAGATGGTCTTCAGTAGATTTTAACATAAGTAGTGGTTTTCTGAGCTAATGTCATCTTTCTATCAGTCAAGGCATTTGTCATGAGAAGCGCCAGTCACTAGATGTTGTATGTTCCTATGTGTATTTTGTCACCACCATTAATTTTGTTGGGTGAGGCACTTAACTTGAAATAGCTCATTGCCTTACTCAAGAAGTTTGTTGTCTTGTCAAGTGTATCAGAAAGATGCATGAAACATATTGGCCAGATTTTGGTCAAATTCTTAGAAAGTGTGGATCTAGAATCAAGTTTCCATTAACTTTCTCTTTGCTTTTTCTTTTCAATCCTTTCTGTATGCAGTGAACACCGCCCTGTACCTGTGGACCAGATGGCAGCAGTGAAAAGTTTTTGAAGTCTAAATCAACAGCATGTGGTCTCTCTGTTTTTTGGGGAACATGCACTTGAGCAGCAGCAGAGGCACAGCTGGAGTTAAAGCATACGCAGTAGAAATGTGTATTCGAATGAACGTAAAATTGTAGAGTGAGGACTGGACAAGGGCCATTTACAGAGTTTCACAAATACCAAGTTTTTTATAGTGTGAGAACAGTAGTACAGTTCTGGTTTCTACTTAAAAGTGTAGTCTGTTTTCTCAATATTTTCTTGTTTTAGGAAACTTACAAACTACACATTTGGACCTGGCTTAGTCCTGGGCTTGGTTTGGTCCTACTTAAAACTTTAGAGATTACTTTAGACCTGGTTTACTCTGGCTTTAGTTTTTTCTTTTTTGTGCATTGTGAGTTTTTTAGGCCTCTTAAAATGCATTTCATTGATTAGTATTGCATTGCATTTTCTGGATAATGGCTCTTAAAAGGTCCATCAGTTCACATTTTAGAAGAAATCTTTAAGTTTGTACCATGTGTGGACTGCTGTTTTTCGAAGCCTTTAAGGAATGTCCGAGCTGTCTCCTTCACTGACGTCTCTCTGCTCAGCTCCTCTGTTATGTGTCAACCCCCCACACTCTCCCAAACACAGGTTAATCCCTTATGCATTAGGCCTCTTTAAATCTTACCCCCTCGTCCCGACAAAAGCCTGAATATAAAGTTATGGTCCCGACAGAGGGGTGGGTGATACCT
>JAVQKG010302882.1:0-12874 GCA_036025885.1 Hypseleotris bucephala
CCTTTTTTTTTTGGGTATTTATTTTTTATTTTCCATTAAATATAAAAAAA
The DNA here is from genome assembly GCA_036025885.1 of Hypseleotris bucephala. Taxonomy (NCBI): domain Eukaryota; kingdom Metazoa; phylum Chordata; class Actinopteri; order Gobiiformes; family Eleotridae; genus Hypseleotris; species Hypseleotris bucephala. The sequence continues at coordinate 51 of JAVQKG010302882.1, forward strand.
AAAAACGACTCAATAATTTAGATATTTTGATACAATGACTTATGCCCAAGACTACTGTTTAAGATCACGTTACGGAAAAAGCATTTAATTAGTTGGCATTGGGGTGGATTTGAGAGAATATTAGAAATAAGAAGCCAATTCTATGCTAGTAAAAAAATAGGAAACTAGGTCAACTTTGAGCCGGTAGATAAAGTTTTACATATTTAGCCACGCATAATATAAAAATGATACTGACACTTGAATATCTGTATTAGTGCATTGTGTTCAGTCTAAAATGTCGCTTTGCCCTTTTCAGGAAGACACTAGACGTCTGTATAGAAAGCATTGTTCGCTGTTGTGCGCCAGTCAAACGATCCATTATTCATCATTTGCAGAGTGTAACCAATAGACATATTTCCCAGAGCAGCTTCTTGGTTGCTACATTATGCATTCACATGACACAACACAATATAATGCTGTTTTTCCAAAGCCTTGTGTCAAATACAGCGGCAGTTTCTCACTTGGTTAGAAGCTGTTTGTAACCAGAACAGGCAGAAATACTTGGGACTTTCGATAGCAAGCTACTGAAACTTTGTAAATTTTTTACAATGCTTTTGGGCCATGCATGCAGTACTGTCATTAACTTGTATTTGGCCCAGTCACAGGCAGTAACTTTAGCTATTTAAAACTTTTTGACTTGCCCCTTGTGAATTTGGTCTAGTCTGAGTTGATCTTGAGGTGCCCCACATTTGCACATTCTACAGCTGAAGCTAAATGTCCCAAAACATGTAAACATTAGTCCACAAAACCTGCTATTATCTTGAATACCATTGGGAAATTATCATCATTGTTCGCTATGTTTGTATTGAAAAAAACCTAAGTGTATTCCAAAAACGTTATTGTTATAATATATATTTCAATTGTCTGGACCCATCAAGTTCTGTTATGCTCAAATAAAAATGTGTTGTAAATTAATCATAGTCATTGCATGCTATTGTGCAGTCTTATGGGATGACAGATATCTAGCAAGACATTTCATTAGCATTTTAAATGAGGCCAAAAAAGTTAGTGATTCTTTGCCCCCATTTTTGTAAAGTGTGTGGTTTACTCAAAAACTCAGGGGGTTTTCACATGATTGCAGCATACCACCAGCAGCACCGACGAACAAGAAAAAACCATTTAGGTCAATGTTGGAGACCGGCAGTGTGTATCTGTGAATGCTGTAGTGTCCAGATGCAGAAGTTGGTGTTACATATTGATAAATGGATAAATGTGGTTCAACACCTTCTCTTATGCTCTCTCTGGACTGTGGTGTGGTCAGAGGTACTTTCGCACAACTAATTTACAGTACAGCAAATTAAATATAGGCTACTACCCCTGCTTGTATACATTTATGAGAAAACATTGTACTTTTACATTCAGTACATTGATGAATAGTCTAAATTAATTCAACTATTTAGTTTTAATCAAAAAGGTCAACTTGTTTTGTAAACCAGAGGGTCATAGATTCAACTTAATACTGTGTTGTGGTTGAAGTAACGTTTTCATGGAAGAGCAGGATCTCCACTTACTAGAAGGTTGATTGTCAATACAATAGCTTATCTTGTCTACATATGTTGCCGTGCTTTCTTTATTTTTCAATCTATACATTTTAAATACTTCTTTCACCTCAAGCTCTTGTATCACATTAACGAGCGAATAATCCATTTGACTGTATTTGTCCTTATTCCCTTACTTTTGCACAATAGCATCTTTGTTTGTCCATCTACATAACATTTGCTGTGCCTAACAGTTGTACATTACATTCGGAAGCTGTGTCCAATCCTTTTCATTATCTAATCACAGTTAATGTTCCTAAGTTTAAAATAGGAAACCACGCATTTGTGTTTGTCTGCACATGGGAGCAGCCACAAGAGGATTCTCAGCTGCTTTTCAAGGACAAGCGTTGTGTCCTCCAACATTCAGGCTATTGAGTAAAACTGCTGATTTAAGCCGTTTAGCTGTTCTTTGTATGCTCTCTGGATAGGATAAGTTTGTCTATGCACACTGCAGTAAAAACCTAATAATAATTCTTCCAAATGGCTTCCTTTCGCAGTTACGCCCCACAAAGACGCTAAGTGGATTTTCTGTTGTACATGAAAGCAACTCCCTATTGTGTAATTTGCTGTCTCAATGCTACGGAGCTTGGCTGGATGAGATGTCATTGCATGTGAAAATTTTAGCTGAACATCTGCCCTTAGAGCTGTAATTTCCTCCATTACCATCTGTTAAGCATTGGCTGAAAGCACAGGAAAAGATAAGCATCCATCTTTTATTATGAACTCAAAATAGTACTAAATAATTGTCAGTCTCATCTCACAAATCTTAATTGCCTTATTTGGCGATATGCTCTTAATGGTAGATCAAGATGCAGTCACATTGTTTTAAAATTAAAGGGGGACTATTGTGTAAACTTTTCTTTTTTGAGCTTTCTTCCCTGTTACATTGTTTGCAGGGGGAAAAGGACCTTAAAGCGATGTACCTATTGTGCTTTTTTTGGTTGGAAGAAAGTTATAAAAGTTTAACAGGCTAGTCTAGGATGCTAATTCAAAAAGCTTGAAGAATAGCACAATATGTCTTCTTTAAGATAACCAATTTAGGTCAGCAGTATAATTATATTTATAGCTGAACTGAATGTGCCATGTTTTGAGGTCATCTTGAGAAATGTAAATCTTTGTACTAAATTTTCTTTTTCTTCTTTTGCCACAGATCCGACTGCTCCAGCTGTCAGTTAGGATTGGAGGCTCGCTGTAGGAAGACACCCCTTTCTTCTACGAGATGTCCAAATCCAGTGCATAGTTATGGTGCCATCCGGCCTACCTCAAATATGGCTGTTTTATTGACTTGGGACAGTGGCTCCTCCCTCTCCCCTCAGCAGTGAGCAGACCGCATGAGGTAATGAGGAAGGGTCCTCCAAGTCCGCTCTCCATATCTGCCAGCGGGATATGAGTGTTGTGAGCCCTGTAGTGGATAACAAATCAAGCCTTGTGGGAAGTGTGGGAGTCCCAGAAGAAGAATACTCCAACCAAGTCATGCAGTCAGAAGAGCTCTTCAGCCGAAAACTCAAAGCACTGAATGGCGGCATGGGACCACCAACGACTAACATGCAAGGGAAGTCGCAAGACAGCAAAACGAACGGGACGCCAGCTATGCCCAAAATGGGGGTAAGGGCGAGGGTGTCCGAATGGCCTCCTAGGAAAGACGGCTGGGACGGAAGGCCCTCACCGAACTATCAAAGCGTCATACCAGTGTTTCAAAATGGACAAGAACACACAGTGGAGATAGTAGAGCAAGGCGAGGCTGTCTGTGTGGAAGTAGACTACTCTGATAAATACACTTTAGAAGAACTACTGTGCCACTCCCCGCTCAAAGGCCTGCACCCCATTCGCCAACGCAGCAACAGCGACGTGACCATCAGTGATATAGACTCCGAAGACATTATGGACCAGAACGCTGTCAACCCCAATACGGGAGCGTCCTTACACCGGGAATATGGCAGCACATCCTCCATCGATCGCCAAGGCCTCACTGGAGAGGGGTTTTTCACCATGCTCAGGGGGTACCGCGTAGACACCATGGACCATCGTAGCATCCCGCCAATGGGGTTCCCTGAATTGTTACGTTGCGATACCTCCTTGTCACCCAGCTTACAGACGGCGGCCCAAATCGCAAGAGGAGAGATAGTCCACATTCCTGGGTATGACTACATAGACAGCTCTCTCCTCTATAGCCGTGAAAGAGAGAAGTCATTCATGAGGCGATTGAAGTCTGAATCGTCAGAGCCATCTATTTTCAGAAAACTACGGACCATAAAAAGTGAAAGCGATGCTCTGAGGTTGTCTGTGGACGATGATCGACGGCCGCTTAGTTTTCAGAAATGCTTTGCTCACTACGATGTGCAGAGTGTACTGTTTAACATTAGTGAGGCAGTCGCGAGTAGAGCTAACTTAAGCCAGAGAAAGAACACCACAACAGGGGCATCAGCGGCTTCTGCAGGGGTTGGTGGGGCAGGGGCTGCAACTGGGGGGCCGGTGGTTGGTCCTGGGCCAGACAGTGGGGCACTAGGATGTAGCAGTGGTAATGCAGCCCTGTTTGAGTCTCCTCTGGGCAGTCGCGAAGACCTCAACCCTAAAGAAAATCTGGATGCTGATGAAGGCGATGGTAAAAGCAACAATTTAGTGCTGACCTGTCCACACTTTCGTAATGAGATTGGAGGGGAGGGTGAGAGGAAGATCTCCTTGTCTCGAGTGAACAGTACCAACTACACTGGCGTGACTGAGAGCTGCTCCTTTGAGTCCTCTTTGAGCTCACACTGCACCAATGCAGGGGTGTCAGTGCTGGAGGTGCCGCGAGAAAACCAGCCCATTCACCGTGAGAAGGTCAAACGCTACATCATTGAGCACATCGACCTGGGAGCGTACTACTACCACAAGTTCTTCTATGGGAAAGGTAAGCCACACCAATGTATCATGTCAGTTTACAAAGATAAGCATCAGTGGCAGTGTAGTGGGGTATGAATGACAACGTGTTAAAGATTGCAGGCCAAATCTGTTTCCATGAATGAGACAGTATAAAATTATGTGTGTGAATACGTTTCCTAAAGGAACAGCCTGAGCTCCCTGGGTCTGATATCTTGACAGCACAGTTATTTTTGTAAGAGCAGATGAAATAGTGCATAGAACAATAGCAGGCCTGTGCTGGGTGTAGGGGTGTGTGTGACTTCCTCAGAAGAGCAGCGGTCATGTCCTCTCTGTGATATTGGCCTGAACCCTGCAGTGAGACTGTGATTAGTCATGTGAGAGAGAGAGGTGAGCCCTGGGTGTCCGCAGCTGTTCCCTGTGGGGCCACCCCTCATCCGAAACCATCGGGTCAGCACAACCACGCCGAGGTTCAAGCTTTTCTCATTAAAACACCTATGTGCTTGAGTCCAGGCCATCGCCACATTATAGTCTGTCTGTTCCCCTCGCTGCTCAGAGTTGGCCTGCTCTCAGCGGATTGTGTTACAGTATCTAAGCCTCTCCAGATAACAGCGGCTTCACCTTTACCACTCAGAGGCCTGAACTATTTCACAAAGATACTCTGTATTAAAATATGCCTGGCTGCACTGTGTACGCTCTGGTCAAGGTTAATGAGACCATCCTGAATCCACTAGGTCTGTGTCTATTTACAGTAAGTTTTGGAGTACAGCTCTGAAAATCATTTACCATGAAGCACACAGTAACTGCTGCAGTTGTTTGTGTGTTTAACCCCTCGCTGAGCTGCACAGGGCGATGTATAATTGAAATGCTCCAGTTTCTGTCAAGGCTTTGAGGTTATAGCTTTTACACTGCTGCCTTTTACTGCAGTTTGTGGTTATGGCACTTTTTCCATGAGGTGTTTTATTGGAGAGACAATTCAGTCATCACGTCTGTCTCCTCATACACACACAGACACACACACACACACACAGTCGTGTCATCACTTTAGGGCGAGCTTTTATCAACCTGAGCTGAACATTGATCCCATCGATTGCCTAAAGCCCTATTTCCCATAGCAACAGGAGTGTCTCTCCCCAGGCCCCCCTAATGGACACAGTGTTTCCTTCTCACCTGCAGGCTAAGCATTGTTAGAAACAGGTCATGGTTGTTTACTGTTTGATGGCAGAAGAATCAGATGTCTTGTGATTTTTTTTAGTTATAAAAAACTCCAGATTTTGGAATAATCTTGTCAGAATGAAGTGACAAGCAGAGATGTATTTGATATGACAGTCAATGTCATTTGTTTTGCATCCTCTTGGAACAAGTCAGCCCTAAGTGACACCCAGTGAAAGGCATGTGTAACACAAGTATCCTGATGAAACCCTCCCTCTGCAGCTCAGCGCAGTGTGGGGATGTCAGACAGCTTCATATGCATAGGCAGACCTATTTGACCTCATGCACCACAGAGCAATGTGCCTCAATCCATGGCCACATCCAGTCCTGCATCTCTACAACTGTTAACCCACATGGTCTTTATTATTCATGCATATATACTGTACGTGCATGGCTCTATTGTTTACATCAAGAGTGACTGGGACCAGTGCGTTTCCATTGCTGTACACTGCATCAGTAAGCCTCAGCTGAAGGCCTGTATGAATGTGAGTGCTTCTGCTTTGAGGTTTTCTTTTGTTGTCTTGTGAATCCACGTCTTTCTCTTGGCTTTAGTTTGGATTAGGGACTGTTTGCTTAAGGCACTACTCTGAGTGTGCACAGCTCTGCCCTGGACTACGGCCTAAGAAGACACGCTTTTTGAGATATTATTAGACCAGTATTAAACATGTTTATTATTGTAGTTAAATAGTTTATTTTTAGTTAGATTTAGGTTCAAGTGATCTAAAACCAACAAGTCTCTTGCATTGAATATTAATTTTCTCACCCAGAAAGCCAAAATTAACATGCAAGTTTGATTTTTAAATGCTGTAATTGTAGTATTTAGTTACTTACATCACTCAGCAACACCCAGCCTAACATTTTTACTTCCTAAATATTAAAATAGCTGTTCTGCTTATATTTCACTAACGGACACATGAATACACCCATCCCAAATGTAGGGGATATCCCAGTTGCCTAGTGTTAACAGCTACGTCCGGGTTTAAATGTAGTTGGGAAAATTTGTCTGTCTCTGCTCATATTTCTGTCCACTCTGGTGTGTCGGGTGTCCAATAAAAGCATAGTGTCAAAACATCAGCGTAACATACTGGCTATATTAGTGCAGCTGTAGTTGTAGCCTGGAAACAGAGAGAGCCATCTTAGGTTAACATTATTTATTTATTTAGGTTTATTTAGATATTTACATTATTTTATTTAATGACATACATTTAAAATGGATTGGTTGGGCCATTGCATTATACAAACTGGTGTGTCGTGACAAGCTCAGAATGTCATGGGGAGGCTGAGATTAAGTCAAAATTTCCAGGGAGGACTTTTACTTATTCATTTAAATCCCAATCCCAGCCCTGTGAGTCACCATTCCTAATCTGATTGCATTCTTTCATATCTCCAGTCCTCCCCATCTGCCTATTGTAATCACTGTCAATATTGACCTTAACTACACTATAATGAATATCTTTTAATAAATGTCTTCTTCCTGAAAGTTTGATACACTTCTCTCTTTGTGTCTTTAGAGCATCAAAACTACTTCGGGGTTGATGAAAACCTGGGACCTGTGGCTGTGAGTGTCCGACGAGAGAGGCTGGATGAAGGGAAGGAGAAAGATGGTTCACAGTATAACTACAGAGTCACCTTTAGGACCAGCCAGGTAACTCCACACACTCATCTATCACTATGTCTCCCTCTTAAATGCTGAAACACTGAAGTGTGCACAGTTTGCCTCAGTCTAACTGCCAGTGCCAGCTTTAAGGAAGTCTTCTGTTTATTTGTGTTCAGCGAGTTGTGCTAGGGTTTCTCAGCACTGGGCTCAGTCAGCCGGCTCAGAGTAGTCAGCTTTAGTCCCATTGGAAACAACAGGAGACTATCTCTGCTCATAGCCCTAATACTCCCAGTGAAAATCTCACTGACTCCATCATCCACAGAAACACTGCTGTCTGATGGACGGTTATTCTCAATATAAAACATGAAAGTTGAAGAAGGTTTAAATCAGTCATCTGGACTTGAGTTTAGAGTTGAATACGTTAGAGTTGAATACAAAATTAACCTACACAGAATCTATAATATGGTCAGAGACAGAGGTGCACCTTTATACTAATGTGCACATATGTACACAAAGTATTATGGTCCCCAGTCTCTCTGGTACCAAAGCCTCTGCTTGTAGTATGATGGTGGTCTCATTCTCTGAATAATTCAGGTGGACCAGCTGCGACAGGCAAAGACATGTCAGTGATAGTAGCCAGTGCCAGACCTGGTTTAGAACCACTCCCTCAATGAGACAGTGTAACTGGGTCACATCAGGGCTGCAGCACAGAGTTAAAGTGGTAACTCCCAATCCACTTCAGTGTCCATTTGCATGTACTTCTCTCATTCAACCTACAGCTCTGTGCTGTAATGTTGTACTGGGACACTCTCTCCTCACTCACAGTTACTGGTCATTTGCCTTTCTGACCATCTCTGTTGGACAGTGACTGCTGACATCCATGTCCTGGGCCTAAGTGGATAGGAACAGAATTTATTGGCTCAAATGTGTCCGCACCGTAGTAAACAGCACTGTTTTACAAAGTGGTGTTGTGAAGCTTTCTGGGTCATCATTCACTGGCAGTTCAGTGTGTTACACTCAAACACTACTTAACATCATCGTTTCAGTTGAGCTGCTCACTGTCTTAATTATTTACAATGTGAGTTGTAAAGGCGTGTCCATAGAGACATACAGTAATTGAGTTTTTGTCCTGAATAATGTGGTAAGACTTGAAACATTCAAAGCGGAATTGTGAAACAGCCACAGCTACAGCTAGACAGTGGTATTCAAATGAATGTGATTACTCAAACAGACACCACAAACACAAAAACACATGACAGACATAGTATTGACTGAATGATTAATTGTTATCTGTGTTTCTCATTAGCTGACCACATTGCGAGGGGCTATTCTAGAGGATGCTATCCCATCCACTGCCAGACATGGGACGGCTCGTGGCCTGCCACTCAAAGAGGTCCTTGAATATGTCATCCCTGAACTCAACATCCAGTGTCTGAAACTGGCCATCAACTCTCCCAAGGTCCCGGAGCAGCTCCTCAAACTGGACGAACAGGGGGTAAGTTCATCTTGTGTTTGTGAGACTAATGATTGGTTCATTTTAAAATGGTCACTGTCACATAAACATTACCTGCAAATAAGTTATTTATTGATCTTGTTTTAAGAAGTTACTGGCGCTTTTATTATTATTTTATTAGGATGTCATAAACCATAGCATAAACATGAAATACAAGTGATCTTTTCACTATTTGAGGGCTGCTGATTTCAGATGAGGACTGTCTCCAGCGGCCCTTAATAAATAGACTTAGATTGAATCGATATTTATCTCTATGTTGTATTGACTATTATCTGAGCTTATAGGACACTCAAACACAAAGTCACCTCTTCCACCTGAGAGCCTGGGATTTCATATTCAGGTCTGCTGGCAGGCGCTGTCATATTACATTATCTCATTTGATAAAAATAGCCATTAGTGATGTGGGCTCCCTGTATTCACCAGTCAGAGATGGATTCACTGGCTGATCTTACGGCCTTTAATTTCATGTTTAATGAAAATGCAAGATTGAAAAGAGCATGGGGGGATTGGTCAGCGTTTGTTTGACTATCAGAATTGGCTGCTTATTAAACGAATTATATTCATTAGCTTAGTCCATCTTTCTAAATGACAAGAAAAGACTATTACAATATGGTAACATGGGGGTACCATCTGTCTTATCTCCTTATAACGTATTCAATAATTTGAATCTGTTTGTCTGAATTACGGATCATTTTAGTGTACTTCGGGATGTCCTTTTACAACAATTAAATGCTATTGCAATAAGCTCCATTTAACTGTTCAGCTTCATTCAGTTATAAGTAGCTAAAGACTCTAGGAACGTGTTGTCTGAGAATTTTCAAATGCTGCACATTAATGTTATTGGCACTGTGTCACAACAGTGTTTTTAAACAGTGTGAAAACTGAATCTAGATAAAGTATTATCAATGACAATTTCTGCCACAATTAATCGACTGTTGACATTAGGTCTGCCGCTGAGAAATGATTGGCTGAGGAATGATTGGCTGAGAAAGGTATTCAGCTAAGAGGGAGTAATCTTCCTTGTGTAATTTATGCTTCAGATTCATAATAAGAAGAAGTTAAAGGAAAAATCTGTTCACATTTAGGTGTGCTAAATCTCAAGCTGATATCTCAAATGTAGGAGTAGTCCACCTGCTGCACAGCTCCATGCCTTTGTCATGAGAGACTGTCTGCAGATCTGTGTGTGGATATAAGACAGACATTGTTCAAAAGGAAGAGAGAATGAACCAAGTAATAAGAATCCTTTAAATGTCTCTGAGTGGAGGAGAGCCCGGACTAAGTGGGGCTTAAAGCTCTTCCAAGTGCTACTCCTTTTTCATCTCCATCTCCTAAACTTATCGGCCTGTGTACAGTTTTACTTTTTGACCGTCAGTATTTCACTCCCATATTGTTTTAATTTTTAATGTCAGGCAAATGGTCAATAAACTATAGGCAATGTATCACTAAATAAGGACAAAACAAGGGTCAGGACTAAACCACAAACTAGGTCAAAACAAAAGCAAGAACAAAACTGGTTAAATAACTAAATCAATCTATACTCTTATCTACACTACAAAGATCATATGTACCACCAATCGTAGCCATACCACAGTTTGGGAACCATCATTTAGTAATCAAGTTGGGCCACATTACCACCTTCCTTTCTACCTCTTATGGACATGACCAGGACAAAGAAGCCTGGCTGTGTACTTTAGTTTTCATCTCTCTCCCAGCAAATATTGAAGCTTTCATCTAGAGGCAGAGAGGCAGAGGAGATGTAGCCCCTTGTTTTTTGTCTTTTCTGAGAGTGTGCTATTTTGCTCTGAAGCTTTTGCCCAGTAGGTGAAAGTATCCCGGGGCTTTTTAGAAAAATCCTTCTCTGTCTTTCTTGGACGAAATAATATCTTTGAAAGCAGTGTTGTGGGGCTGTAAGGAGAGAGCAGGCGCATATGTGAAAGTGTTTTAAATCACTTTGCACATCAGTGTTTGCAGATGGACTGGAAAATGCATTATGTTGCACTAGATTTGGAAACCTGATTTTTGGAGATAGATAGAGGCTGCAAATGACACATAAAGAATAAAATACAAAAAATGGGGTCTTGCTTGATGTTTTAACACGTAATTCAATTTTAGGGAAAGATGAAAATGTCACGTAGTGCTTTCATTTTGCACTTTTGATAATATAAAAGAGATGGGAACAAGATAAGGGTAAGTCTGTCCTGCAGGTGCCTTTTAGAAAACTCTAATTATACTTAATAGCATTTCACTGAAGCGAGGTCAGAAAGAGGCCAGTAATCTGTCTTTTGTAATGATGCAAAACAAATGACCTTTTTCTTTCATTTTGACTGTGCTTTTTAGGAAGGTTTTGAGGGGCATTTTAAACATTATGAACATGCATATGCAGATAACCTTATAATCTTCTATCAAAAACGACATTAGTAATTTACCAAAAGGGCTGCTAAAGTTTTGAAACATTCTATATTAGATAATTATATTGAATATTACCCTAATGATTTTATTAATTGAATTGAATACCTCAGGATTAACAAGTAACATAGAAAGAGGACTTACTAGACATAACTCGAGCAAAATTTTAAATGTTCTGAAGATTTGAATTTTAATCAGGGCAAAAATAGAACTAAATAATTATATACATATATAAGTACACAACCATTTATTATTTTGTTTGCAACTTATTCAGATAAAATACATTTCTGGAAGATGGAAGACCAAAAACATAAAACAGGATCAATCCATTTGTGATACCCTGTGATCTGCCATGTTTTTTCTTATAATCAGGAAAGGCTTTTAATTCAGTCAATCTTTAATTAATACACTATTCTGGAGACACATCTTGTTGTTGGAAGGCTTACAACATTATTGAAGTATGCTGCAGAGTCGGTAGATGTCTCAGTGATGTGGACACTAGGACAATACTGTATCCCTCATTTCTTATATTTCTCAGGCAGCACAAAATGTAGATATATATTTAGATTTCAAATTGATTTCTGGTATGGAGCAATATGTTCATATTGCTTTTCTTGGTGTAGATATGGCTATAAGGACAATTTTAGCATCTCAAGTCAAGGTATATATACTGTAGACTGTATACTGTAATTTACAGCCATAGCTTACCAAACTGCTCATCGCAAACTGGGAAATACACTTCCATGGAGCTAAATGTTGCTAGTGGATGCCTACATATATGAGTTTTTGCAGCTGAGGTGGCTAGTAGTAAAATCCTAGATTAAAAAAAACATTCATTGTCACATGACCTTTATATACATATACCAAGTTGAAGTTTTGGTAATTGGATTGGCAATTCTCATATCGTCATTTATATCACCATCACAGATTTAAAAAAATACTTGTAATAAGACTTTTAGGGCCATATAGCCTAGCCATTTAGTCTTATTGGGCAGTCAGTCATAGGCTGCTGACGGAGAAAGCACACCACAAACATACCTCACCATGAGCTACACCTGAGGAGCCCTACTCTGTCTTTGTTATAGTCTTGAATGTTTGCACTTTTAAGACAGTGACAGATTCTGCAGCCAAAGGGCAATGATATTGTCCTTGCTGTCAGCCAGTCTGTTAAAAGAGGTGGCACAGCGTTAAGTGAGCCCATATAATCCAGGCTAAAAAATAGAAGGCCATCGCATCCACAACACATCATGCCATTTCCACCGGGCTCAATGGTATAATGGCTTTCCATCACGTCGAGGCTTAGCTGGAGGGAGTTACCATGACAACAGTGTCAGGAGCACATCACAAAGGGATAACCTGCAAGAGCCCCAAAAGACCGTGGCCGTTTATTTCACTAGATTATATATTGGCATTAACATTTTAAGAAGCTCTTTACCAAGGTCTGTGTTGACCCAGGGGTAAAATTAAAATGTTGCACACACCTGGACAAGAGGGGCTTTTTCTGCTATTTTCAATCACCCATCTTCTTATGGCGCTTTCATAGTTGGCTATTAGATGTGAATGATTAATTTTAGAGATGGTTTTCACTCCATACAAGAAAAAGGAATATTTCAGCCCTCTATTGCCATTTTGTATGTAAAGATATCATATTTATACGAAG
>JAVQKG010302940.1:0-11457 GCA_036025885.1 Hypseleotris bucephala
ACTTTTTGTTTTTTTTTTTTTTTTTTGCAAGTATCAGAACATTTTTAATTTTAATTATTGGTATTTTTCACTTTATTAAGAGTACTCCTACATGAGTAATTTTTTTTTGTCTTCTTCACACACTTCTGAAAATGTATAAGTGTTAATCTTAAGCGGCTGAAGTTTCCATGTCTCAGGCTGGTGTCTTTCAATCAGATGAGAGCGTTTGTTGCCGCAGTAAAAAGCAAAAAGCAGTCTCTCAGATTTCGCTTTGACACTTTAGCTTCCTTTTTACTCAACAGAAAGTGCTCATTCTATTACTGCCCTGTGTGTCTCAGCAGTATTCGGCTTCATGTGACCCAACTGTGACTGCCACGCTTTGTTGGCACTTTTAATGAGTGTGCTTTAAGGCTTCCATTACTGACTATCAAGGGCCACGTGTCAGTCGCCTTCACCTTAGATAGGTGTAGGTGATAGTGCTACTCCTTCACAGCGTCCTGTTTACTATCACTGGTGTCAAAGTGAAAATATACATTATCTGTTTATCTTAGACTTGTCATGCAACATTACACATGCTCACAGATAGTGGAATCACAGTTTTGAGTTGCGTTTACTTGAGATAAATTTGCTTGAGTAAACTTTTTGATAAATTGTTCTTTTCATACGTCATACTTTTACTTGAGTCACATTTTAGAGGAACAATACTCAACTCTACCCATCAGTAATCAGTCAATTATACTATATATGTTAGATTAAGGATGCCAGTCAATGCTTTTCTCACCAATAGTGGAGGATAATAGATAACTTAATATTATTATAAAGGGTTTATGTAATTTTATGCTTTTCCTCCAAAGAGGCAAGAGTCAAACAACACAAGCTCCTCTCTTGTGCATCCTGTGGGTCGTCCTAACAGCAGATGGCACACTCACAGGTAATTTCACAAATAGAAGTCTGGGTAAAGATGTATTACTATTGTCATCATGTCTCATAACAACTCTTGACATTTTAAATTTGCCGTTGCCGTTGTTCCAGCCAAACTTACGAAGTGTGAGCAGGAGACACAGTGCTGATGGGACACTATTGGTGGGACAGGTGGAGCACTTTCACCCGTACCTCCGACAGTTCAGTGATGGGACCAGTGCTGCTGCCTGTGTCCAGCCACACTCTCCCTCCTTCAGCTGCGGACCAGAGGTGTGCAGTCCTCAAAGTGGCTCATGGACGTGTAACAACAGTGTCCAGGTATGACTCTGTTGTTCTATAATGTATTATGATTTGTATTATTAAAGTGTTATCTGTAATATTAAGTCTTTTGTCGTTTAGGCCTTTTACCCTGAGGGACCAGCTCTCACCACAGAAGCGATCTGTTTTATCTCTCCTAACTGTCAATCGTATACAGCATCAAGCAATCTCTCAGAGGTGAGGCCTATTGGTAGTAAAAGAAAATACTTGCCCATCTAAATTTAGAAGAAACAGAGGACTCTCTCACACTCTCACTCATCATGTATTTAGAACACCATAATACTTCTCAACCCAAAGCGTCTATGTTTCAAACAAAAAAACTGATCTAGTGTTTGTTTTTTATTTATAATTCAGTAATTCATTATTTTTCAATACGTCTCTTTAGGTGTCATCAAAAAGATATGCTGTGGCCAATCAGTCTGACTCCAAATATTCTCTCCACAATCTGTCATCATCATCAACAGCATCTCAAGAAACGCCCTCACAGTCTCTGTTTCCCAAACCCATTTACTCATACAGGTAAACGGACTGTTGGGTTTTCATTTTTACATTAAAGCCAGTGTGACAAAGTTTATAATAAATCTTTCTTGGCAACCACAGCATCCTGATATTTATGGCTCTGAAGAATAGTAAAACAGGAAGCTTGCCAGTCAGCGAGATCTACAGCTTCATGACTGAACATTTCCCATATTTTAAGGTATGTGTTATGGCCACTCCATTAGGTAGGTCCAACCATGTGGTGGTCTTTTGTTGCTTTAGCCCATCAACTTGTTGTTGATGTTTTGGCGATTTGATTGCCATAATTTATTTTTAGGACGCATTTTCTTTAAACTCTTGTGCCAAAAATACCACTAGACCAGCTGTTTCTAAACAGCTAAAATTTTGGCATTAAGAGATATGCCTTGTTCAAGCTCATTGTTAACCCATGTTGATGCTTATTTTTCTTGCTTGCTCTACACAACTAAAGCATTGCCTTAACTTGTATATTACTATTTGTCTGCACATATTCTGATGATGGCCTCATTGCTCTGTGCTTCACCTGCAGCACGGAAGTTTCAATGCTTACTTCAGGCAGTGAATGTGTGTCTGGTTCACTGAATTAAAATCATTCTTAAATAATATTAATTTCTTTTCACTGAGAATAATTTATAGATTATTTCATATAAATGCATACTCTTGTGCTCACTTTAATGAGGCACCTGGAGGTGGACCTCAGGATAAACTCCTGATTGTCACAAAATGGGTAAATTTTACATTCCACTTTTTACTTTCTGGAAAGAGCTCAAAGTTTTGCTGCCATTTTTCATTCACTCATAATGGCTACAGTCCAAACAGCTGCCTGCAATATTAAATATAGGCTGCAGGGCTAAGAAAGTCATGAGAAAAACAGAAGATATATTTTCACTGCGAGACCTCTCGATTAGGTTTCACTGTCCACTTTATTAGAAACGAAGAAGCGGCCCCTTGTTTTGTCTTCTTTTACCAACTTATTACAAGTATTTTATTTGGAAACTGCCTGGACATTGAACTCTGTCATTATTATTATTATTATGAAAGTGCCCCTTGATTGACAGCTTATGAAATGGCTAGTCACACTTATTTATCTTTGTACTTAACTGCACTGAGCTTTGATTGGCTTAGATATTTCCTGTAGTCACCTGTAGTCACCTGTAGTTTTCTGACGATTACTACAGGAAGTAATTGAAACATTTCAAGCAGCTGAACAAATGCTCCTCTCTTACTAAAAGAACCTAAAGAGCAAGTAGTCATATAAACTTTAAATATGAAGTCAGTGTATAATACATTACTTTCTCTTTAGACAGCTCCTGATGGTTGGAAGAACTCAGTGCGACACAACCTCTCCCTGAACAAGTGCTTTGAGAAGGTGGAAAATAAAAATGGGAATTCCTCTCGAAAAGGTTGCCTGTGGGCCCTGAATCCTGCCAAAGTGAACAAGATGCAGGAGGAGCTTCACAAGTGGCGGCGCAAAGACCCGATGAGTGTACGGAAAAGTATGGCCAAACCAGGTGAACATCTTGTATTATAAAATGCTGCTTTATAATGGATACTATGTTTCTTGAGCATTACTAGACTTTATTATATTTACTAATTTTCAATTTCTTGCAGAAGACCTTGATCGTTTGCTTGGGGAGAAACCAGATAGATTTCGATCTTTGCCATCTTACAACACAATGTCATCCAGACTCCACACATACAACACATCCTCACAACATTACAGGCCCATCCCTGTCTCTCAACAGTCCCTGTATGTTCCCCCTCGTCCCAACCATTCGTTCACAGTGTACTCTCCCTGTGGCCAGCAGCAGTGTTCCTCCCGCAGCCTGAGCTCTCCTGTGGCAGAGAAGATGTCCCCTGCCTACAGTGTGGCTCTACAGGACGGGCCTAAGAGCATGCACGATCTGCTGTTGGATGGAGACACAGGCTGTGACATTGACACTCTCAACCCCAGCCTGACTGACCTGCAACTACAAGGTGAGCACCCATTGTTAAACATTGTGATAAATGAATGTACAATAACTGTATACACCAGGCTGAATGTTCATACTGGCAAACAGTAATTGTAGTGGTGTAAATAGTTTTGGGTGAAGAGGCAAGGGTTGATATTTCTGTTTTTATTGGTCTGCTCCAGGACCGCTGTGGCTACAGAGGTAGTTACTTGTAAAGCCTTGAGGCCTTGGAAAACACCATATAAATTTAACCCATTATTATTCAGTTGAGTTCAAGCTTTCTTCTTTTGTTTCTGATTTTTCTTTGAAGGTAATTTGTGGGAGGAGCTAAAGGAGGACAGTACAGTGTCAGATCTTCAAGTAGTCAACTCCTTAAGACCATGCACTTCCTCTCCTGTGGAGAGTACCACTGACCAGGGTCTGCAGGGCTCCATCACTCCCACATCAGAGTGGCTGGTTGTCAGCCGGGACAGTCCAGGGGTCCAGTATGGGGACAAAGACACAGGGCGGCTGTGGGGAGCTGACCAGTACAACTATTTAAATGGACGAAATCTTGGAGCTTATTCTGGAGTGGAGAGTTTTACTGGATGCCTAAGCTCATGTACCACACCCATCTCCTTAATGTAAGCTCAAACGTTTATTAAACAGAAGTGAAAGACACACACAAGCAGAAATGTAAAACAGTGTTTTCAACTTCATATTTTCACTCCCACTATATAAAGGTGACTGTAAAATGTTCTTTTCTTCTAATTAATTTCCAAAGATAGAAAGTCACATACTTTTTCGTGGCTAATCTCAAAGTACATTTATATTCATCATAAATCTTAAATAAGTGCAGTACCACACTCCATTCAGAAGATGGCAGTAAAAAGTTAAAACTGTGATGACTCTTGTGTGGGTTAACAGTTTTTCATTCCTCTTACAGTAGCTTTTACATTGGCAAACTTTTGGGAGCTCTCATTGTAAATACATTTACTTTGAGTTGATAAATATCCATGGTTTGTATGTGTGGTTTGTTGTATTTTAAAGATCAAGTCAAAATTTTTAAAAATCCCATATTTATTGCAGTAATGGAGATCATCAAAACTTTCCAGATTTTTTATTTTTTTACTTGAAACATTTATGGTAAAGTATACACAGTGTTCAGCTCTACAGAGTACATATCGGATATCAAAACTGGAATGAGCTTTCCGCTCTTGGCTTATGCATGTTGTCTGACACTTCAAAAAATGTCTTTTTATTGAAAAATACTCCTGACTTATATGTACTATAAAGATTCACATTGACACCGGACACAAATCTGTTTACAATTGAACTGAATGTAGATAATGGAGGTTGATATGTTTGTTTGAAAATGATAAATACAACATTTGCAGAAGAAATGTTTTGATATTTCTGTTTAAATGTACAGTTCATCAGACTGGATCCATACTTTAAAACATTTTGATGTTTTTACAAATATTTTATTTGTATTTTTTGTATCTTCTGCTGCTTTTTCAAACTTTACACAAAAAAACTCTAAATGAAAGTTTGTTCTGAGACTATTCCACTTTTACAAACTGGGCTCCACTATATGTACAGACACTTCATGTGCTATCTGCCCACATTCACACACACACTCGCCCTCACTGACACACACATTGATGCAAACAGATGATGGCAGAATTCAGTGTTTCTGCAAAGACAGTGAGGCAAGGGACAAATCTGGTTGGCCAGGCAGATGAAGATCATATCAGAAATACATGTACTCAACAGTCGTGAGACGTCAGTGTATGATGTTTTATCTCACTTTATCTCTGTCTTTACATGGGTCTAGAATGTATAAAAACCTGTATTGGAGTTGATATAAACAGTGTTATTTATCTTATGGGCCTCCGCTGTAGGAATAGTCTGCCTTGTTGTGCATCACCAGCTTGTTGTCCACGAAGTAGAAACTGTCTGACTGTGTCTCGTATGGGTGCAGGATCATCTCACGCACTACAAAAGGAATAAACACAATATTTTTAGCATTTGAGAGAATACATTTTAACATTTGTGTCACATTTGTGAACTTACTGATTTCCTCTGACAGTGCTGGGAACTCATATATGTGCTCGCATGTGTTTTTACTGCTGGGCATGCAGAAGCCAAACTCAAAATCAAAACTCTTGAGCAGCTGATCGCGGAAATAGTGCCTCTCTATCATGCGGAAGTTGTTGATGGGTGTGTCTCCTACTGTGAACTCCACTCTGTCAGACAATTAGGAGAATATTGATCATTCAGAGGCTTAATTTTAAAAATCGAAATGTTGTGTATGTTGGTAGAAAACACAAACAACAGGTAGTCTACCACTACTGTATGACTTTAAGGTCAATGAATATTGGACTCAATAGTAAAACACTACATGTCGGAATAAAACCCAAAATTATTAATAAATTGCCATGGTTGAATAAAACATCATAGTTATATACCATTATGCAAATACAAAAGGTTCCGATGATTATACAAGGCCTGTGATTGAGTTGGTGGACTGACAGAAGCCGTCAGTGAGTAGGAGTCTGACTCACAGTAAGAGGCTGTATGTTCAGACTATCCCCAGACTGACATCCCACAGCAAAACCCACACACCTCCCACACTTCCTATGTGTTCTAATACAAATAAAGTGTATCCAAATTTACACTGACTAGCCACTTCATTAGGTAGACCCAATCCAGTACCTAGTAAAGTGGCACCTGGCGTAGAATTCTGATGCTGTAGCCAACCTACTTTATGCATGAGTATGACAAAATGAGACCTTGATGTAACGACTAATGTTGCCTTTGTAAGATAGACCTTTAACATCTATCAGGAATATTTGTTCACCCACTGATCTGCCACTCACTGCATTGGATTTACAGATCATGTTTATAAATAGATCTATTTATAAACATGATCTGTAACACCAATGCATGATTGTATGTAAAAATGACAGTACCGTATATGCATGACTAACTCCATTAGCTTGATAAAATATGTGGCAGGCTGATTAGTTACTTTATTCATCAGACAAATTTAAAATATATACAGTAACTTACGTTGCTCCAACTTGCCGCAGCTGTAGAAAGGCGGGGGTAAACTGGTATCTGACAAAGCGGCCAGCATTGGGGTCACAGTGTTTTCTGCCTCCCGCTGAAATAAACACAGTTAAATAGTTTGAACTATGTTATAATTTGGAGATTACACAAAACGTGAATTAGGTCAAATACAAAACTAAAAACAGTGGGACATGAACATACTCAATTGTTAGTTTTATTTTTGGTATTTTTTTGGAGAGACTGACCTGGTGTTGGGGGTTTGGTAATTTCAAATAGGACTGTCCCAGTTTCCATATCACGGATCTTGAACCTGGTGAAGTCTATCATGTGCACGTTTTCCTCTGGAGAGCAAAGGTAATCTACAAAAAGAAAAAAGGGATACTCAATTGCAGATTCTTTGGGACTTTGAAGATGGCTTGGTGCATTTAGGAATAGATTTGGCTCTATCTTACAATATCTATTTATTAAGCCCAGGCCTAGGTATTTTCTAGTAGTTCCGTGTTTTTTTTTTCACTGCGCCAAAAACATTTTTAATTTATATCTTGTTATATATAGGGCTTTACAAATAAAAATGAATAGAATTTTTGATCTACACCAAGAACAAATTAATTGTTTTTTGGCCCATTGCTGACCTTTTCTAGACGACAGCTTTTTGAGTTATCCTGTTAACAAACTTAAAATAGCGATTTGTTTCTGTTTTAGAAATTGTGAAATTTGGTGAGAGACATCTGCTATGGAACATTACCACATAAACAGTTTAAACATAACTTTCAACTTCAACCTTAACACAATTCTTACTGCACATCCTATCATACCCTTCTTCGGAGAGTAAAAATATCCAGTGAAGTAAACTATACACACACAGTTAGGGCTTGGTACCAAACACCAGCGGTTTCATAAGGCCGACTTAAAGCCTGTTAAAGTATTGCTCACGTACAGGTATCAATAACCAAGTATTGTTTAAGTACTGATATTGAAAATAATTGAAATGTACCCAGCACTCCACGCAGTATTGTGCATGTGTGTGTGAGACACTTCCTTCCCAATGGTCCAGGATTAGACCTAAGAGGCTTATTGTGTTTGACCATCACATGGATCGACTGGTTCGGAAACACACACACACACATGCACGCTCCTACTATCTCATTAGGGTTATGCTAAGGGCAGTTATTTTTGACACCATATGTTGCATAAGATTTAAATTGTCTTTCTGATAGTAACAGATCTGAATAGGAGCCATAGTTGTGAAAGTCTCATTAACCTTACCATTAAGAATACAACATCTGTTTGTTTGAGTACGACTGTCAGCACATGCCTGTTTACAAGAGCTGGAGAACAGATGGACTGCACTGGATTTAGCCACCTGCTTGGAGATATTAATAGATCTTTTCATTAAGGGCACTATACCTAAGACAGAGCACTCAGGCACTGTGTAATTTTGAAAACAATACTATGAACAAGTCCTAATACAATATTGCAGTCCACATGAGTTGATTAATTACATCTGAAATCATTCAACAATGAAATTATAGCAAACATGGGAAGACATCTAAACCCATGCGAAGGAAATGTCACTGGCTAATTAGACAATGTAAATGCAAATGTATTATTTACTGAAGTGATAGGGTCTGCCTCGGTCATTATCATGCACAACTAGACAAACATAATGAGCATTCTTTGTGACTTCTTAACTTCTTTACTTCTTTACTGACTGATTTTCGTAATATCATTAGAACTACTAAATACATAAAGCAGACACCAGGATGTCATTCCAAAATGACAAGCAAAAAAAAAATGTTTTCACGCTAGAATTGCTATATCAATGATTGCATACAAAGAAAAGTTCAGCAAATAATCGTCTCTCTGGGTTCATACAGTTTTATGCAGTGTTGCCATCTTGTGTTGATTAATGGAAATGTGTTTATAAAGGTTAAAACTGCACTTAAAACTATAGCCTATAGCCTGGCTGTTCTGCCAATAGGTGTGCTGGCAAATCAAAGCAGACACCAGTTGGATGTAAATAAAACTCACTAGATGTTATCTAATAAAGTTGTAGCTAGTTGTGAACTAATCTACCTATAAAAAAAACTAAAAAAATCCATAATTCTCATACAACCCAAGGTAACCTTTGTGGTGGTCACAGGCCAAAGTAAATGGTTGTGTAAATGGCTTGTGTAAGAAAAGGCATCTTGTAAAGCAAGTATGTAAGTTCTGATTAGTGCATCTCAGCAGAACAAAATCGTATCAACAGTATCTTCTTTATTAAATAACTGTGAAGTAAAATTCAGTTTAAATAAAAAAAAACAATCATCCCTAAGATTTGCAATTCCAGTTCAACAAAGAGTTAATACAGTCCCTTGGGAGGTGCCAGTTGAAGAGATGTAAAATTAGCACTAACACTTGAGTCATGCTCTTGTGTTCAAACAGCCTTGTCTGATGGCAAAGTGGCATTCATAAAGAGAAAGTGAGTGGCCATTTTTAGAGCCCTAATCCGCTAGATTAGCCTGGAGGTACAGACTTTCCGCCATCACGACTGACTTTACATGTGACTATTAGTCCTAAATGAATCCCACAACATGGTTAAAACAGCACTATTATTGTTGCCTGTCTTCACCTCAGAATACTTGTAGCTGGAGGCACCAAGTGACATTAGAATTAAACCTTGATGTTCTGGAGATGATGTACAGTGCACCTGTGTAGGACAGGCTGGTTCATGCCTCGCTGCTAAAGGCACCTGTAGGCAAACTGGCTGAATGTGAGGTTCAACAAGAGGTAAACACCAATGAGATGTCTTCTGTATCATTTGTAAAAAGGTTTATCAAGGCATATGTTTACTAATGACCCCACAGAATCAATGCTTGGTGTGGAAATATTGTTTTGAACTATACTCATCCCTTTAGTAAGGCAGGCCATTTTATTTGCCTGAAAGCCCAACCTATCACATCATATCAAGCCAATAGATTTAGTCATGAACATCTGTTAAGCCCAGTGAAGTTTGAAATCAAGAAATTAAATGAAGAAAAATGTTTGTTAGTAAGTTAGTTTGATCCACATGTGGTTGTTAGGGTTGTGTAGTGGACTTAAGTCAGAATATTTTTTTGACTAAGGCAGTATTGTGAAGGATGGTGGCTTATCAGAGTGTAACACAAATAAGTGACGTAACATTGATTTGGTAACACAACATATTAAAAGAGGTTGACAGGGCGTTGATCTATTGAGCTCTTGCCTCACAGCAAGAAGGTCCTGGTTTCAAGTCCCGGGCTCGCTGGGGCCTTTCTGTGTGGAGTTTGCATGTTCTCCCTGTGTCTGCATAGGTTTCCTCCGGGTGCTTCGGTTTCCCCTACCACTAAAAACATGTTGGTCAGGTCGGCCATAAGTGGCAGCGCACACAGGTCACAGCGGCTCAGGCTAACCTTCAATCTGATCTACGTAATTCTGTTGTATGTACCTTGTATGTATAATGACAAATAAAGCACTTTACCTTTAAAGTAAACTGAATAAAGTGGAATAAAGTTTAACATGAATTAAATTAAATGAAAAAGTTACAGCCTGGAGTAATGTTGAGTGCATGCAGCAGCAGCACATCCGCAGGAGCTGTTTAGGTGTGTACCACATGACACCACTTCATTATGAAGGATGATCTAATCTCTGTTTCCCCGGGCACACTATCAGATAAGTATCATTCTAGGAACACAAATTGATATAATGCATTAAAATTGATATAATGCATTAACTTAATGCATTCAAAACCTTCAAAATGCCATTGTAAGGAAAACGCTGTGGAACGTACGTAAGTTACGTAAGTTAGCAAGACTGGACTAAAGCTAAAACTACTAAAGCTAGTCAGGTACACAAGTGAGGCATTGCAACTTTCACCAACATGTCATTAGTCTTTAGAGTCTTTGAAGTCTTAGAAGTAACTGGTGATTCAGCATATTGTCTGGATAATTGATGTGAAACAACAAACTACCCTCTTCATGTCAGATTATTTTTGAAACCTTGTGATAACAGTACACGGAAGATTAAGAAACTCCTGCACCAATCAATTTTAATTAAAGCTGTATCCATTTTGTTGGCAGGCATCACAGGAGCGCTATGTGCCCCGGACGTAATACGATCAAATACATGATGAACTACAAGTGTATAATGAATTACAGAGTTGGTAATAAATGACCTAATTTAGTTCAATTAAATGTGTCAAAATACCCACAGTGCAATGGAAGATCTGGTTTGGGAAATGCTCATTTAGTCAGTCAATTACAACAGCCAACACTTATTTTGTATGCAATTAAATGTCACTACAAAATCAGCATTAACAGCATTTCAACTAACCAGAAGATTGGTGATTTGATACCGGCACCTTTCATACTGCTGTTGTGTCCTTGGGCAAGACACTTAAGCAATCTTGTCTATGTATGAATGTGTTAGCGTAATTGTGGTGGGGTTTCTGTCCCAGGGCAATTGTGGCTACAAAGTTAATAAACAATTTCTGATTGTTATAAAACATTTTTGAACAGACTAACATATAAGTCAGTAAAAGTATTGCAAAGTAATTTGAGCTGGATGTTGTCACTGACATTGCAGAAACATCCTCATTTGAATATCTTCTGCATATATCTGCCATGCATAGTAAGTAACCTTATTTTGTGACTCTCTTCCATGGTGAGGGTCATAAATCATAAGTCATATAAACTGTGCTCTGATAATATGGACTTAT